>JALLPH010001092.1:0-12336 GCA_036939855.1 Cyclotella choctawhatcheeana
TTTGTTGTGCCTTTGTTGTGCCTGCACAGACCACCGCTAGAGGCCCGTATCCTCCTGGACTGTGGTGGTGTCATTTTATTGTCAGATGAATCGAGGTGAATCGAGGCCAGAGAATGAAGTAAAGAGTAGTCGGTCAGAAGACGACCGGCTTCCTTTAGTGTTATGCTGATCTCTTGGATACGGAGTTGAGGATGCACTCCGAAATTAAATTCCTTTTATTGCTCTAGGCGGAGGCTTGAGGCTGCTTGATTTGAGGCTTGCTTCTTGCTTGTGACTTGCGACTTCTTGTGAGATGAAAACGTGTTCTTTCAGTCTGTTTCTCTTTGCAGAATTTGTCATGTCACATGTTGAATCACTGTTCTGCGAAAAACGAAAGAGCTCCCTGCGAAGACAGATCACGTGTTGAATCCTGATTGACCTATCGTGTTGATGATCTTAGAACGTCTAAGACAGCATACTTCGCAATTATTTTTCAGGTGCTACGAGGATAGCCCGGGAAAGGCTTTTTGGAGATCACATTTTGAGCGTTCCTACAAAATAATATTGTGGCCAGAGATCCTTCCAAGGAAATGAAGAGCTATGTCAATGATGTAGCCTATTCTTAGACAGCATACAGCATTATGCAGGATTTATTTTTTGCCTGAAGTTGTCTCCTAAGCCTGTTAAATTTGAGTGAGTAGTCAGGAACCCTTCACTGATAACAGCTCTAGCTTGGACAACAACACTAATCGAATCTACAATTCTGTTTGGTCCCAAAGTTTGTCAGTTTGCAAAATATTGGTTTCCTAGTGTACCTGATAATATGTTGGTTTGCATATGTCTTTGTTCTCTTTCCTCCAAGCCAAAAGTAAGAGTTGAAAAATAATAAGTAGCGTGGGATTATAGCAGAACTAGAGCATACATTTTAACATTCAATCTTTCGTGTTCATTGCAATGGAAGTGAAAATTATTATGCTGACTTTAGACTTCAGTTCATTCGTCAAATTACAATGAGCTCAAGGATGTATTCTAATCCATTTCAACCATGACAGTAGTAGGTATCTAAACCTGAACAATCTTTGTGACCAAAATAATTATCGCCTTGTAGGAATTGCATCTCTTCCAAGGAAACTAAAGATATGACACCATACTTCATCTGGGCTTTCATTAGTACCACCATTTAACATAACACGATTATCTTCATATGTTGCTCTATTCTGTTCATCATCTGTTGCTTTATTCTGTTCTTTTTCTTTTGCCTTGTACCATTCACATATTACCATCCTTAAATCTACACGCAACAGCCACTCTAATGTCCCTCGCATTATTGGTGGAAACGACCAACGCATTTTCCAAGTCCATTGCATGATGTCTGGATTGTTTGGGTGAGTTTGACGCCACAAAATGCTGAGGTTCTTGCTAAGTTTTCCCTTGATATTACTCTCAAATATCCACCACGCGTCCCTATTACTCATAGTTGCACATCCATAGTCAAGTAACAACTGAAAACTTGCTGTATCACGGTTCTCCACTGCCTTGCAGTATGAAGAAAAATAAGATTGAACTTCCACTTTGATTAGTTTTTTTGCATCCTCCTCGCGTTTCGAAAAGATGAGTTCCAGTGCCGCATGGTTAGACACATTGATTGCTGTCCATACTGCATTGAATCTCCCCTGCAACAAAGAATATCCTTGATTGAGTAGCACTTCAAGAGAATCCAGACAGTTAGATCTGATGGCCCATCCCACGGCATTATCACCATAAGACCAATCATTGAGGTTTAGTTTTTTTGCAATAGCAACCCTCATGTATTCATTCAACTGCTGCTCCCTTATTCTCTTTGACGACAGAGGCACCGAAGTCATGGCAGAAAGAGCATTAGCTACAAAACTTTTCCTAAACTTGCGTAGCTCTTGTAAATCTTTCTCTGATGTGTTCTGCAACTGTTGTGTACACTGAGTGATGTGACCAAGTTTCATATTTTCCTTATGCCGTTGCCAATTGTGCATCATGTCGTCGAAGGCTAATCCTTCAACTACTTTATACTTCTTACGGGATGATCTTCTTACTGGGGGTGATATCAGTTGAAGCTGTTTATTGGTATCAGCATTGACACACTGAGGAAGTCTAGATTGCAAATCATTCTGGGCAGTAGCACTGCAAAAGACTTGGCTTGTACTTGAAAGCAAAACATTTTCTGTAACTTCATTCGCAGATGTCAGTGTATTATCCGATTGAAATTGTTCGTTCAAAGAACGGGTCATATTTTCGGTGCTACCCACACTAGAGTCATAATTCATCATTGCAACAGTAGGTTTACTGTTTACCGATCGTTCTGATGTTACGGTAACTGTTGCCCGATCAGAGTCTTCGCGCTTTCGCTTTAACGAGGGTGGCGGCAAGTTCAATTCACTACCATTAGTCCCTGCTACAGGAACAGCTTCCGCAGTGGCTGCTATCCCACAATTGTTAATAGTGCCTTCATCCTCACTATCTCCGCTTGAATGCATTCCAAAACTTGTGTTTGCAAGGTTGTGATCAGTTGCTGCTGTGAGGCAAGCATCTGCAGTTTCTTTCTCGTCATCATCATGATCTATGTCAAGTCTAATATCAAAATTCGCGCTTCCATTTTCACTGCGTTTGTCTGACTTCATTTCTGTAATGCTTTGATCAGTTGCTGTTGCATTGACTATCCCGCTAGCATTACCCTTCATTCTACCCACTCTGCTTGTAATGTTGCCCGTGGATACTTCTGCAGAACAAGCGGCTGCAGTTGCAGCCGCATCGTCGCGGGCAATGCTACCTCCGTCTTGGATTGTTATGTTATCGTCAGCTGCTGCTGCTGTTGCGAGACCAGCAGCTGCGTGAGTGATGCCACACACCTCATTGACATTAACTACATATTCCATGATATGTTTCGTAATGACAGTTGTACCATCGCAATGGACTTTCTTGGTGATTCTTTCTACAACCTCGGTTTCATTGAAATGCTCAATTTTATCACGATGAAAGTTCTTGGTGATTCTGTCTATAACCTCAGTCCTGTCGGGATGTTCAGTCTTCGTCTGCGATGAAACGGCAAAGACGTCAGTCAAATAAAAAATCGCTACGTAGATAATGAAACATTTAAACCCACCTCTTTGATTTCTCGAAAGAGATGCCGAACTGCCGTCGATGAAGTCGCCATACTTTGTGCTGACACCTGTTGTGTTGATGGTGTGTGATGTAATAGCATGAGATCACATCATCTTCTGTCATCGCATCATTGTACCATACCAGATTGTACCTTCCAGGAGAAATCTGGATCCCGCCATTTCTATTTTTGGGATTCTTGGTAATCGGAACTAGATACGCGATCTTTGTGTTCAACTTCTCTCTTCATTCTTCGTCAATCACCCCGCCCTCTTGCTAGCTCACAATCACAACACCTCAATAAAACAGTAAAACCATGAAGTCCGCCATCATCGCCTCCCTCGTCGCCTCGGCCGCCGCCTTCGCCCCCGCCCAAACCGGCAAGGCCACCACCTCCCTCTCCGCCTTCGAGAACGAACTGGGCGCCCAACCCCCCCTCGGCTTCTTCGACCCCCTCGGCCTCCTCGACGAGGCTGGTCAAGAACGATTCGACCGTCTCCGTTACGTCGAAATCAAACACGGCCGTATCTGCCAACTCGCCTTCTTGGGCAACATCATCACCCGCGCCGGTATCCACCTCCCCGGTAACATCTCGTTGGACGGGACCAAGTTCACCGACGTGGGCAACGGTTGGGCCGGTTCCTTCGACGTACCCAAGGACGGCGCTCTCCAAATCCTCTTCTTTGTCGGTTTCCTCGAATTATTCGTAATGAAGGACGTTACCGGCAACGGAGAATTCGTGGGTGATTTCCGTAACGGGGCCATTGACTTTGGTTGGGATAAGTTCGACGAGGAGACCAAGCTGAAGAAGCGTGCCATCGAATTGAATAACGGAAGGGCGGCCATGATGGGGATTTTGGGACTTATGGTTCATGAGCAGTTGGGTGGTGAATTGCCCATTGTTGGACAAATGTAAAAAAAATATCGAATCGAACCTTGACCGTGATGATGAAGGGATTTCGTAACAACACATAATCACTAATAACTTTTTTTCTTAACAGAAGAGAAATAATAATGTCGTGTATGCTTGATGGATGTATTTTGTAAAGGCAAGTTAAGGCTTTACTTTCTTGAATGTACCTATAACCTCCTCTTGATTTAAGTTTCATGTCGAAAATCAATGTCAATCAACAAATTCTTATCATTTAACATAATAGTTTGTGATTCATTTGTACAAGTTTCAGAGATTGAGTTGACTTGTTCAAGTTGGCAAAGGATAAAAGTTTTGTAATTGATGTCTTTGATACCGTCGAGTTCAGGGGCTGTTGATTGAACAGAACAGAGTCAAAGATTTTCGTCTTGCTTTCCGTGAATTGAATCATGCCAAGTGAACGTCAGAATGAAAATTACCAATACGAGCTCCATGCTGAGCAGTTTTCTTGACCACATCACGTGGAACTGGCTCGGAGCTATTTGACATTACTCTCACTTTGCCTGGTGAAATCTGTACATAGCTTGTAAGGACAGGGAATGATGTGATATTGGCGTGAGCTGCAATTGAAGTAGATCCCTGTCCAAACAAGTCAGTTCCACAAGAATTCATGATGCCGTGTCTTTTGTCGATAATAGAAAAATGTATCAAGTCTCATGTTTAGAGCAGGTATTAAATGATGAGAAACATAATTTATTGACAAGTCTAGTAATGTTAATCGGGTGCTAAGGTACATTCAACATACTCGCAAGAGCTATCCTTATGATCCGAGAGTACACCGGAGTGCAGAGCCATCCTGAGAGGTGGAACCTAATACAAGTAAATTAACGTTTCCAGTTTCTAAAATGCAACACTATAAAGCTTGCAGAGCAACCCTCAGTGAATATAGGTGTAATGATGGTAACTCTTAATTGCAGGTTGGAAGTATCTCCTCGTGTGCTTCTCCTTCATGCAATGGACGGAATGAAACTCATTGCATCTCAAATCATGCCTGAAGTGCGTCATAGCTATGGATGAAAAGGTTGTTAAATCGAGGTGTTGTTCGTCTAGAGATGATATTTCTGGATTGCCTTGAGATGCAAAGTCTGCACTTGTAAACGAAGACACACTATCATGACTGCTCCATCTAGCAATTGTACTTTGTACTGTCAATGGGAGTACCCAAAGTCTCGTCGAATGTCGTTCATGCCAAGTCACACTTGGTGTAGATTCTGTGTATTGCCGAGTAGAGTCCATACGCAATCCCTCCTCGCATCTGACTTTTGTTGAGAAATAATTAGATTGATGTGCCATTGCTGTGGCTTAAGAGTTTGTGGAATCAAGGTGCTGTTCGTCGATATTGCTGCAGAGCCTTGAGATTCGAATGCAGTATTACCAAAAAAAGAAACACTATCATGGCTAGTCGATCTAGCAATTGTACTGTTAATGGGAGTTCCCAAAGTTTCGTCGAATGTCGTTCATGCGGAGTATACTTGGTGTCTGGTTCTGTGTATTGCCGAGTAGAGTCCATAGTCAATCAATCCTCACATTTGGCTTTTGTTGAGAATAATTAGATTGGTGTGTCGTCGCTGTGTGGCTGAAAAGTTTGTCGAATTGAGGTGCTGTTTGTCTAGATTATATTGCTGCAGAGCCTTGAGATGCGAATGCAGTACTACCAAGAGAAGACACACTATCACTCTTGTTGATCTAGCAATTGTACCTACTGTCAATGAGAGTTTCAAACGCCTCGTCGAATGTCGTTCAGGCCGATTCACATTTGGTGTCTGGTTCTGTGTATTGCCGAGTAGAGTCCATACGTAATCCCTCCTCGCATTTGACTTTTGTTGAGAATAATTAGATTGGTGTGTCATGGTTGTGGCTGAAGAGTTTGTGGAGTGGAGGTGCTGTTCGTGTAGATAATATTGCTGCAGAGCATTGAGATGCGAATGCAGTACTACCAATTGAAGGCACACTATCATGGCTAATCGATGTAGTAACAGTATTTTCAACGGGAGTTTCAAAGTCACATCAAACGTTGTTCATGCGCCACCTTTGGTGTCTGGTTCTGTGTATTGCCGAGTAGAGTCCATACCTACTGGATCCCTCCTCGCATTTTGACTGTCGTTGACTGTCGTTGAGAATTAGATTGATATGACGAATGGGAGAAGCCGAGCTGATCCAGTTTGGAACAGCCCTGCCGCTCTCTTTCCTTGACATTTGAATCAACGTCAGCCTACTTCGAGCTGATGATGAAGATTGTGGTTGACCGATCCATCCATAAGGTGAAACATCGAGATGAAAAATCATGCTATTCAAAATAGCACTGATGGAGATTCAATGCATTCACAAAGATATCTGCTGTTTTCGGGCGAAGACACAATGGGATTGCCCTTGCGTGACCTCTTTTAATGTGGAACTGCTACCCCCAAACAATCGCAAAGTCACATCAAATGTCATTCATGTCGAGTCACATGGTGTCTGGTTCTGTGTATTGCCGAGTAGAGTACATACGCAATCCCTCCTCATATTAGACTGTCGTTAAGACCGGCAAAACTCGTATATAGTGGTTGTGTGGCTGAAAGTTTGTGGAATCAAGGTGTTGTTCGTCTAGATGATGTCGCTGCAAAGCCTTGAGATGCTAATGCAGTACCACCAATAGAAGACACACTATATCATGGCTGGTTAGCAATCGCACTGCCAATGGGAGTGTTCCCAAATTCTCATCGAAAGTCGTCGATGCCGAGTCACACTTGGTGTTTGGTTCTGTGTATTGCCGAGTAGAGTCCATACGCAATCCCTCCTCGCATTTGAATTTTGTTGAGAATAATTAGATTGGTGTGTCATGGCTGTGGCTGAAGAGTTTGTGGAGTCGAGGTGCTGTTCGTCTAGATAATATTGCTGCAGAGCTTTGAGATGCGAATGCAGTACTACCAAAAGAAGACACACTATCATGGCTAATCGATGTAGTAATTGTACTTTCAATGGAAGTTTCAAAGTCGCATCAAACGTCATTCATGCCGAGTACAGTGATTTCCGGTTCTGTGTATTGCCGAGTAGAGTCCATACGCAATCCTCCTCACATTTGACTGTCGTTGAGAATTAGATTGATATGATGAATGAGATGAAGCTGAACTGATCCAGTTTGTAACAGCGCTGCCCCTGTCTTTCATTGACATTTGAATTAACGTCAGCCTACTTCTACTTTGAGCTAATGATGAATGCAACATCGATGTGAGATATCATTAATTGTGTGTGTGAGATGAAAAAATCGTGCTATTCAAAATAGCACTGATGAAGATTCAATGCACTCAAAAAGATCTCTGCTCTTGTCGGTCGAAAACATAATAGGATTGCCCTCGCGTGACCTCTTACAATATGGCACTGTCCCCAAACAATCGAAGACATAACACTAAATCTAGGAGGGTCAAACTTATTCCTGTCGGGATATGTAACACATAGCTGATGGCTGTAGGCGAGTTCGAGGCGATCGATGAGGCGAGCATATAATCTGAATCTCTTTGTCCACAAAATGAACTTAAAGCGATGAAGACACCGCATCAGCTTGCCGTACGTGTTGGCGAGGATGCCTGCTGACAGGGAATACGGCTTTTGTGGCTGGTGCGGAGAGGACGTCATGGTGAAAGTCATGTGCTCTGATGCTTCATTGATGAATGCTTTTTGCTTTTGACTTTTGACCTGCAGCCTGCACCTGCACCCCGTGAGACATACTGATTCCTACGTGTTCTCCCCGTACACGCTTAAATTGTCTTCGTCCAGTTCGAGGCGATGGATGAGGCGAGCATAAAATCTGAATCTCTCTTTGTCCACAAAATGAACTTATACGCAACAAAGACAACCATCAGCTTGCCATACGTGTTGGCGAGGATGCCTGCTGACAGGGAATAAGGCTTTTGTGGCTGGTGCGGAGAGGACGTCATGGCGATTCGCTTATTATGTTGTACAGTGTACATTGCAGCACTTGTGAATTTATTCGGCAAGAAAGAGCACGCACGTGACGTATAATGATGTTATTTGTTAAGTATTTAGAAAAACAGATGATGGACAATGATGTAAAATGACGATAGAATAGACTGTATCATATTCACATCATCATCGTTCGCCCGAAGCCTGAACGATGATGATGTGGAATATGATGTAACTTGTAGACGTCTACTTTTCACACGGGTAATAATATTAGATAAAACATGCCGACGAATGAAATACCCCCTCTCTACTATACTACACCGGAGCTTGGCTCTGATGGTAAATTGGGGATAGATCTTTCGATGACTAGCGTAATTGCTGCGAAAAGGAAACTAAAGGCGAGTCGAGAGAAAAAGCGTTATAAAAACCTTCCAAAAGAAGTTAAAAATAATGTGCGTGAGAAAAAGCGACTTTATGAAAAAGAAAAGAGGGATTCACTTCGCAGCGATCCTGTTCGCAAGAAACAGTACAATGATAAGTATGCAGGGTATAAAGCGAGGAGTCGTGATTACATCCGAGACAGAGAAAGTTTGATCAAGCTATACCCCCATGATGAAGGGAAATTTCCACCAAATATTGGCGCGGTAAAGCGTAATTATGATAATGGCTATGCTGGTAGGAGCAGTAAGTGTGCAATTCCAAGAATCAAAAAAATCGATAAGGCTCATGGATTGATTGTCCCTAATCTGGGTCAAGTGGAAAGAGAAGATGTAAACTGCAGATTGACTGACGACTCTTTAATTGAAATTTCATCAATTATCCACCAACTACTTGGAGGTACGCTTGAAGCTGGATATGCTGTTGGAATCGATCTTGGTTCCGGTACAGACCGACCAAATATTATTTTCAGTCAGGCTCGTCAGCCCAGAGGCTGTTTATTTGGTGTAGAAGTGAATATGGATACTGTAATGACTGTCAATCATAATTTGGCGACAATTACTGAGATGGCAGTAGTCAATCATGACTACTTTTCAGAAGATAATGTTAGGGAACATGGTGAGCTTGATCATGTTCGTCCACCCCATATTCTAAACTTTCAAGGCGATGCACTGTCGATGGAGCATTACAATGGTGTTGATGTTATCTACTGTTACGATGCTGCAAATGGTGAGGAGAGTGTATGCAAGATAATAGCTGCATTAAATCATGAACGGAGTCAAAATGTGAAGGTATTCATGGTTAACATGAACCCAGCTGAAATGGAAGAGTACGGAGCAGTAAATTTCCGTCTCATAAGTAAAATGACAGGTGAATTTCATGCCACTGACGTAACCCGAGAGTTTTATTTCTATGCAAGGGAATGTTTTGTGAAGTATGATGGAAGAAAAAGAGGCGATGATAAGTTCAAAACTGTCATCAATCCACTGAAATTGGAACATTTTATCGATCACGATATCCCTAATGACATCGATCCCTTGCTTCAGAAAATGTACCAAATCTATGTGGATGGGAGAGAAAGGGCCGTGAATAATATCAATCTTGATATTCTTGTGAATCACAACATAAAGTACTGTGCTTTTCCTTCGGAAGCCTCTGTAACTCCAAAATTGCCACTTTCAGATGCTATGAGCAGAGGAGATGCAATTGATGCAAATACAAAGGAGATTGGCATTAGAATCAACAAGTTCGAACAATCGAAGGAAACTGCTACAAGTGAACAAGATGCCGGTAGGGAAATGGTGGAGTCTCTTGAGACAGAAAAAGATTCATCAGGATTTGTGTTTAATGAGGAAGGTATAGCTGCCAACATTATGGCATTCCTTAATTTTGAGGAGCTGCAATACCTTCTTTGCACTCATCGTATGTTTTCAACTGATTGCAAATGGAAGGTTCTATGCACGAAACACCACAATCTTGAGCAGATTCCACCTGAGTATGAAGGAGTAGCATGGTATAAAGTCTATTGGAACTTGGTAGAAAACAAAGGAGTACAAGCACAAAAATCAGACGATTTACTAGAATGGGCTGAGAAAGTATTGAAATCAACTACAACAAAACCAGTCATGAAACTTATTTCTAAAGTCTCAAGAGCTCAAAAAGAATTTGACTTTGACATTAATCATGTGATGAAAGTAGATGCTGGGCAAGGTTTCACGTTAAACAAAACATTGTTAGTTATGGCAGTATTATATGACAGAGGGTATGTTGTAGAGTGGCTTGTGAATGAAATGACAGCCAGTGTGAACTCATGTGTAGCTGACCAAGAATCCTCACCGCTGATCTATGCTGCTCGGCAAGGAAATTTGGATGTGGTCAAATGTCTGTTGAACAATGGGGCTGATTTCAAAAAGACTGCATCATATGGCTATATGAAAGATGATGCAACTGGGAGGCTTTGTTTGTCTCGCAGCATTCATGAAGCATTGGATGCAGAGGAGTGGGCACGCGAAAACTATCACCACGACGTTGCCAATTTCATCCAAAATAAGAAAGTAGAATATGAAAACAAAATATTGAAGGAAGAAAACAAACAACTGAGAGCAGCATTGAAGAATAAATAATTGTGTTTGTAAGCACACAATTAATGGGTTAAATCTTAAAACAATCTAAATCTGGAAGTTCCATTGCACTACATATATTTCAGCTACTTGATATTAATAGAATTACTTTGAGTGTTCATACATATCACGAGCAGTATTTTCAACCATCATAATCTCACTCGAAGTAGTCATCCGGCCATTACAAATGTAACTGACGAAAATGAGAAACTGGGCCAAGATTCGTATCACTCGAGCTTTCACTTGCGCGTCATTAACGTGATCTCCATCAAACCATTGACATCCAAAAACTTTACTTTCGTCCATTCACAGTAAGTTGCTCAATTGATTACAACCCATAGTAGTATCGAGCGATTACGCAACAAAACGCTTTCTTCGACACCAAGCATGGTCTCAGTGTTACTCACATTACAAGGAATAATCAACCCATACTGATGAGACATGGACAGCCATTGAATTGACAAGTTGATCGTTTTGACTTCAACAACTGAATATAGTGGCATCTGACGATCATTGGCCTGAGTCGTCTTGGGTAAGATAAGTGCACAATTGCCGGTTCTTTCGAAATTGAGATCTCCGCATTGTCAGCAAATACACCCTCCTCGCATTTGACTTTTGTTGAGAATAATTAGATTGGTGTGTCATGGCTGTGGCTGAGGAGTTTGTGCAATCGAGGCGCTGTTCTTCTAGGTGATATTGCTGCAGATACTTGAGATGCAAATGCCGTACTACCGACTGACAAACTATCATAGCTGTGAGAGTTTCAAAGTCACATCAACTGTCGTTCATGCCGAATCACATTTGGTGTCTGGTTCTGTGTATTGCCAAGTAGACTCCATACGCAATCCCTCCTCTTATTCGACTGTCGTTAAGAATAATTAGATTGGTGTGTAGTGGTTGTGCGGCTGAAAAGTTTGTGGAGTCAAGGTGCTGTTTGTCTAAACGATGTTGCTTCAGAGCCTTGAGATGCGAATCAAAAGAAGACACAATATCATAGCTGGTTAGCAATTGCACTGTCAATGGGAGTGTTCCCAACTTCTCATCGAATGTCGTACGAGTCACAATTGGTGTCTGGTTCTGTGTATTGCCGAGTAGAGTCCATACCTACTCGATCCCTCCTCGCATTTTGACTGCCCTTGAGAAGTAGATTGATATGATGAATGGGAGAAGCCGCGAGCTGATCCAGTTTGGAACAGCCCTGCCGCTCTCTTTCCTTGACATTTGACTTAACGTCAGCCTACTTTGGGCTAATGATGAATGCAACATCGATGTCAGATATCGTTAACTGTGTGTGAGATCAAAAATCGTGCTATTCAAAATAGCACTGATGGAGATTCAATGCATTTACAAAGATATCTGCTGTTGTCGGGCGAAGACACAATGGGATTGCCCTTGCGTGACCTCTTTTAATATGGAACTGCTACCCCCAAACAATCGAAGACATAAGGCATCATCAACTCACGTGTATGTAAAACCCAAATGCACGAAAGCCACGGACATGCGTTTCCATTGGCTCCGTGATCGGGGCAACAATTAAATTCTGCAGCGAGAGGAATTACTGGACGAGGTTTTTGGGGAGAGAACACCAATCATTCATCATTCCCCACATTGAGGAAGATCATCACGACATACCCATCAACCATCTCACATGCAAGATATCCCAGCCACAAAACATACTTTGTGTCCATGGTACGATCCATTCAAATTCGACAAAGAAGGGCTAGAAAGCAACAAAAACGAATCAATGCCCTGCTCCTCGTCGGCCTGCACCGAGGTCGGCATTCGCGAGTTACGTACGTACCGCACAATCCCAACGAAGTGGGATTATCGTGT
>JALLPH010001093.1:0-12335 GCA_036939855.1 Cyclotella choctawhatcheeana
TCCCATTGCATATTGCTCTGGTCCAACTGATCCTTTGCACTGGCCACCTCCAATTTCAGCTTTTTAGTAACAACATTACTCTCTTTCTCAATCTTGGTTGCATGCTGCTTTGCCTCCCTCGCTTTCTCTCTTGCTGATTTTGTGGTATCCGTCAGCTTCTGGGTCTGTTTGTTGAGTTTGGCAATCACTTGGTCTTTAGAGACAATTTCAGACCTTGCAGCATCAAGTTCAGCTTTGCAGGTCTCTAACATCTTTGCATATTCAGCCTTGGAGGTCTTTTTGAAGGTTGTGGAGGCAGAAGGATTTGATCGGGCAGTAGAGGTAGCAGCAGCAGCAGTTCCTTCATCAGGGGTGTATGAGCTAATCTTTTGGTTGTTGGAGCCCTTTTTCTGATTCCTTGAAAGACCTCTCTTGGTAGGTCTCTTGCCATGAAACACTCCTTTGGTTGGAGGTTTATCTGGCTGGTCAGATGGGGGTGGAGCATCATCCTGTGGCTGTGGTGGTAATGTGGCTGCTGCGTGAGAAATAAATAATTTTTTGACAGTAGAATTGTAAAATAACAGCAATTCGACCTTACCTGAAAGCCGAATCACGTTCAAATCGCTTCTCCTAATTAGTCGCGGGTTGGGGGATGTGTTGGAGGTGTGGCGGAGTCAGTATTCAGTGAGATTCAGGCTGCCGAATTGGACGAACGTTGATATTTGGCCTTCTCCGCTTTTTTTCAGTGTCGGCAGATTTGCGGCAAAACGGAGGCAGCGATGGCTGTTGTGATGGCACTGGCGTTGACGTTGGGTGTTGGCGCAACTACTGCGGCGAGGGGGAGGTTGAAATCACGGTTGTTGTTGAGAAACAACAGCCGATTTAGTAGACGATGATGGCCACATGGTGATTTCGTTCAGTTTGTGATATGACGGGGAACGGTATTGCAGGCCCCACTGGTCAGATAGGACGGATCTGGCGATGTAGGGGCATTTTCTAATGATTTACCCATGCCCCTACATCGCGATAATCGCCATACATTGATCAAGGGGATAGTAATTGTGATCCCCGAGATCGATTTGGGGCTGATCTTTCAATTGAGATGTTCGGGTCAGGCGTCGGCGAGAGAGGGGTGAGAAGATCGGAGGGAATTTTTTAGGCGATCGTATCTTTTATATGGAGTCGACAAAAGATACCGAATTAGGGTTAATCCCCTTAACACAGTAGATAAGAGATAGGCCAGGACACCCCCTATCGTAGGCAGACAGGCGTGGTAAGGTCAAAATTAGAGGGCAGTCGTCGGCAGGCAGTCATGTTCTTCTCTCTGTTTTCACTTAGACTATCACTATAAATGACTTGACAGTCGCAGTCGACAGGCGGGTAGTCGCCTCTTTTCTCGCCTGCGACTACATGCGTGAGACGACTGCCAGTCAACAGGCATGCAGGCGGAAGATTTTTTGACGATTAGCAACCCCTGGTTAGGGGGGTTCACTTCGTAGGAGTGCACCCTGTAGTGTTTCTGCGTCACGTGCGGGTTACCAAGAGTTTTACACAAGGTTTTACACCATCTACATAAGAGTATCTAGGTACCTACCTTGGTACAGTGTGGTGCTACAAAGCAGGCATTCCCCTCTAGCTGTATTTGATCGTGTAGGTACTGTTGGTTGATCATGTAGGCAAAATTCGTTGTGTAGGCACACATCAAATATGGCTAGATCGTGTAATCACGAATTTTTCAGAAAAATAGGTACCTATACTTTCTAAGCTAAAGACGGTACTGAACCATTAGATTTCCAGCAGCATCCTTGATTCAGCGCAATTGCCTCCCTCCAACGCCAACGTGGTTGGGACTAAGATTGGTAAATGTTTTCCATTTGTAGTGTTATTCTAATCTTTAATATTTGATTTTTTAAAGTATGATTGAATGTCGCAGAATGGGTCAGATATATTCTTTGGAAGACACATTGGATGAAATGACATAACAAAGCCAAACTGTTGCTATCCACAGCTACAGCCAGTAAATACTAGGTTGTCGCTTAGCACTTAGCACAGATCTTCATGGAGGGTAGGTCAGTTGTGAGTGGTAAGTTTGTGTTGTCAGAGACAGAGATAAACATCAACTCTTTCCTGAACTCAATAAGAACAACAAATATATACAAGGGGTGGGCTGTGGGGTCTTGAAGCTTACTAAGTGTTGGAATCAGACACACCACAGCCACAGCAGTAGTGTCTCTTCCCGCAATTATTGTTCGTCGTAGTCTGCCGTGCAGTAAATAGGTCCTTTTTGTCCTACCATTGCAAGGTTTTGTTAGTTTCGCATCCGCATCCCATCTCAGATGATAGGAGATAGTATTGACTTTGATTGACTGAATGAAAAATCCAGAGGCGGCTGGTTCCGCGGACCTCCGTTTATAAAATGGCGCGCAAATCTTTCTTCCATTTTCATTTTTTAGCATTGTTGATTGTTGATAGAGCGAGGTTGATTGTTGCGCAATTAAAAGGAAAAGAAGCTAGAAGCAATTCAGAAATAATATCACCTTCGCCAAGCACCGACTTGATAGCCACCATTTTTGTAGAAAGTAAGATTCATTTGTTCATTGCACTGCTGTTACCATGTATTCAGAATGACTTGTGTGATTTTGTGTCAATAATATTATATGATGTGCTAATGACCCATGATCCATCCGCCCTGACTCAAAACTTTTCCCTCATTCCAATGCTCAATACATCTATTTCTTATATCAGAGCATATTCGACCATGGCACTAACCACTAACTCAATCTCCAAAATGCACGAGATGTCCAGCGACAATGATGATCCGTCGTTTCAGCCTGTTGTCCAAGTCATCCACATCAAGCATATTCCTGTAAACGGCGGCGGCGATCAAGATCGATACAAGGTGAGTTCTCATCCTATTTATGTATCGATTCATGTTCTTTACAGAGTTTGATATATCTCTGACTTTGGGAGTTGCCAATCTATGTTATAGCTTGTATTATCTGATTCAGTTCGATTTATGCAAGGAATGATGCAAACCCAACTGAACCATCTTGCAGAAAATGGCACCGTCTTTCAACATTGCCTAATGAAAGTGAACAAGTTTATGATCAATACTATTAAAGACAATAAGAGGATCAGCATCATTACTGATTTAGAGGTGGTGGGCAAGGAGGATCATAAAATTGGGGAGCCAACAGATGTGTTCAAGTTCGGCCCCGTTGGAGGTATTGCTGGAAGTAATAACCAACAGCCTACAGGAGGGGGTATGTATGGAAATGTAACGAACAACTACGGGGGTATGAATGCCAATGGGGGGACGAATGCCCAACAGGGTGTTGGAGGGGGAAATAGCAATCCTTATGGCAGTAGCAATGGTGGAAACTCGAACCCCTATGGTAATAAATCCAGTGGTAGCTCACCCATTGCCCGTACTGCCCCCACGGGAGGACCAAACATCACCCCTATTTCTGCCCTTAACATGTACGCTAATCGTTGGGTTATTCGAGCCAAAGTCACTGAAAAGTCCCCAGTCCGCACGTGGCAGAATGCAAAAGGTGAGGGGCATCTATTCTCAATCATCCTTCTCGACTCTAGCGGATACGATGTCAAGTGCACCTTCTTTAAAGAAGCCGTGGACAAATTCGAACCTATTATCGAAGAGGGTAAGACTTATACCTTCTCTGGAGGTCGTCTGAAGGTTGCCAACATGCAGTACAACAATTGCAAATCTCAATTTGAGATTACGTTTGATCAAAACTCTGAAATCCACTTGGATGATCAGGGGGATCAAATTCAGGAGGTTTATGAGTTCAAGAAGATTGCTGAGTTGGAAGATATGGAGCCCGGTGGCTATTGTGATATCCTAGCTGTAGTCAAGTCTGTAGGCGATGTTGGTACCATCATTTCCAAAAAGAGTGGGAAGGAAATGATGAAGTGTGAGTTGCTTGTTGAGGATAATTCTGGAGCAGATGTTAGGCTGACTCTTTGGGGGCTTGATGCCCAAAATGCTCCTGGACTTTATACCAATGCACCTGTGGTAGCATTTAAGAAGTGTCGATTGGGTGATTATGGTGGGAGGTCTTTGAGTGGGGGGAAACCTTCATTGAATCCCAATATTAGGGAGGCAAATGAGTTGATGCAATGGTGGAATTCGAACGAAAACAGAGGTCAGTCGAGGAGTCTTTCCTCTGCAGGTGGTGGGGGTGGAGGACGTGATACGTTCGAATCTCGTAAAGAAGTGTGCTCGATTAAACAGGAACACATGGGGAACAATGATAAGCCTGATTACCTTAGCTTCAAGGCTACATTTAACTTCATCAAACGTGAAAAAGCTGGCGGAGATGATGGTGGAGGATGTTGGTACACAGCTTGCGCTAACGCTGGGGAACCTTGCAAGAACATGTACAAGGCTACGCAGACTTCCGATGGTAATTGGCACTGTGATAAATGCCAGCAGACGCATCCTAATTGCGTTCGTAGGTTTATTGTATCAGCTTGTTTAGCTGATGATACTGCAACCACTTGGGTTTCTCTATACAACTCGGAAATGGAGACTTTACTGGGAGGTGTTACTGCAGATACCCTCTACCAAGAATATGCGGATACTGGCAGTAAAGATTCGTATGACTCCGCTTTCCTCACGGCGTCGTACACTGAGTGGGTGGTTACGTGCAAGGTAAAGCAGGAGCTTGTTGGAGATGAAACGAGGACGAAGACCTCTGTTGTGAGAATGAGCCCTATTGACTATGCCAAAGAAAATAAGAGCTTGCTGAATGCACTTGCAGCATACTAATTGTGTTTGGTTCATATGAAATAAAATTATAAACTTCTATTTTGCTTTACATGAAAATAATTGAAATTGCTACAATATGGGAACTTCATTAGGGCTGATTGCTGTCACAGCTTGTGCAACGCAACTCTCCACTACCTCATGCGCAGCCAGTGCTGATTGGCCATTATTCTCCAGGTCCTTCATCGAAATATCATCTAATGACGATGCACTCAAAGATCTCTCAGCACAACTGATTAGTTCCTGACTCGAAACATCATCTTGTAATGGCAATGTAGCAACATAATGAGTATCAGTAAAATTGTCATTTTGGTCATGAGACGACTCTACAATCTGATTGATCGGCTTTTCCAGGAGCAAACGAGACAACGCATCTTGCACACTCTCCAGTGCTCCTTGGAGCCTTGCAAAAGCTACTTCACTTTCAGTCGCATGTTGCATACTTGCCAATGTCTCTTGAATTCCATCCGTTCGATGCTCGAGTCGAGTAAATGCCTCGATTGCAAGTTTATCTTTGTCGCTGCTGGCCATATTAGTGCTCAGTAAGTCTTGTAAGCTTGACAGTGTATCTTGAATATGTTGTGTTTGTGTGTGGAGTCTGGCCATTGAATTTTCGTATTCAGTTGTTTTTGCAGCGATCTGATCAGTCCTGTTCTTCTGTTTTAAGATTACATCACCCAGTCCCTGCTGGATGCTAACCAGCATCTCTTCGATGTGGATTTGTTTATTTTCAAGCCTCGCGATGATTACATCACTTGTTGATGTTGCGCTCAATCCCAATCGCATGTCGGCTATCGAGTCCTTTATTCTATCTGAAAGTCTTTCAAGTTTAGATATAGATTCATTCGTAACTGCAACGTCATGCTGCACATTGGCAAATGACTTGCGAATCTGATCTGATTGAGTAGACAACTTTGACACACTTTCTTGGATCTTTTCATTGCCTTCAAGGCTCTTCTTTATCAGAGCTAAATTGCGATCGTCCGATTCTGCTTGGATATCATTGGCGCTCTTCACCAATGACTCAGTACGCGACAAATTATTATCCAAATTCGACAGCACTGTTTTGATATCAGAGAAGTTGGACCTATGATCAGCTCCCAAAGAATCGAGTTTAGATGCAATTGATTTGCCCAATGTCAGTTCTTTTCTGACTGTATCAAGTGATTGTTTGGTTGATTCCAGTTGTGTGGTAATGACTGAATGCCGAGTGTCAGCTTCTTTGATATCTTCCTGTAACTTGCCAACTACTGCCTCTTTCTCAGTCTTGTACACGGCAAAGTTTGATTCACTCTGATCTAGTCTTGATTTCAGATCTTTCAATGCATTTTCTTGATACAAAGCCTTTTCGTTTGCAGCTGCTTTTTCCTGTAACAATCGAGACATCTGAAGCTCCAAGTCCTTGGTGATTGTATCCTTTGACTTGAGTTGTTGTTTCAAGCAGTCAATTGTTTGAATATTACTTTTCTCGTTTCCCTCCATTATGTGAAGTTGAGCTTTCATCTCATGCAACTGATCGTTAAGCCGGTTGACTTCAACTTGCTTATCTTCACATTTGGACACCAATGCTGACCGTTCATCTTGTAAGACATTGATAGCTTTACTCATTTGCTGATTAGTCTCATTGCTCATCTTTTGCAAATCTGCAAGTTTATTAGACGTATCAGTAAGTTCCTGTTGCAACCCACTAGAAACATCTTTGTACTGACGCTTCCTATCGTATACCCTCTTAACCCTCTTGTTTTGAATCACTCGTTCACGAGCATGAAATTCGGGAGAATGAAGGGAATTCAGTAGAACATCCCACTCTACAAACGTTTCTGCGTCCTCCTCTCGTAGCAATGCCTTCATATCCTCGATTTTATACGACAGTAGTGCGACATAGAGCAAAGACGACAGTAGATGAGTTGACATAGCACTCTTTCGATGCCGATTTCTGGACGATGAAGAACCTGGGCGAGCCGACAGTCCGATGTTGCATCTATGGATCTCATCCAACTTTTGTTGTGCGAGAATCAACAGTTCTTTTCGTTCTGCCATGGCAGCAGACACAATGTCCTCTTTTTTTGGCCCTCGCGTCGCCATGGTCGACGACAAAGCAAAAGAAGTAACCCGACGCTCTCTACAATTGAATTACGAAGTGTTGTAAATCTGAAACTTCATTGTACTTTTTTGTGAAAACACGGAGCAATCAAACGAATACTCACACGTTTCAACAGACGCAGCCCTTTCTACGAGATCACCTTCAACTACACATAAATCCATCTAAATTGAATTGACATTCCATCGGAAAGAGAAAAGCTAGCTGAGTTCCAATATATGAAATGGTATTGCCATGATTGCCGTGTGGCAATGATGGAATCAATGTTGTGTGGCCGTCAGCCGTCATCCGTCAAAATATGAAATGGTATTGACATGATTGCCGTGTGTGGCAATGATGGAATCAATGTGATGGCCCGGCCATCGGCCATCCATCATGGCCGACACGTGTACATATCGCGGTACATATTCTGGTAGTTCGCCCAGAAAGTCACAATTAACTAATAAGCCCCTTTTTTTCCTTACTTTTAATTACTTAAGCTGATGATTCGTGTTATTCGTAGTACCCACAAAAATGGCTCTCTCTCATACCTTATTCACAATTCATTCACAATCTCTCAAGAAAGTAGAAAATCTCCCTCTCAATTTCTCAATCCCGCTTTGCGTTGCTGTCGTGTGTATCATCATAGATGTCATCATCTATCAGATCATCATTAGATGATGATGCATGAGGCCATTGTATCTATCGAGATCGTATTCTAAGAATGTCAATTGTGTAGTGAGAGATTCCACGGCAAAGCCACAAGCAAATCGAAGCAAAGCAACCAATATTGAATAACCCAAAAGCTATAGGGGTAGCACGTACTTCTTCTCGCCGGGTCTTTGATAACAAGAGAGCGAGAAATACGAAAACAGTTATGCCGGAGTACATCGGCCCATCCTACGAAATAACAGGCTCGGTCAGTCGCTTACGCCTCCTACCCCGCTTCGGCTACGAATATGACATTTCCAAAGTATTCTCTTCTGACACTGAAGCCGGTGCTTCCTACGCTACTGGGCTGGTCGCGCTCTTCATCTTTATACTCATCTTCTTCCTATTCTGGACAGCACTTATATTCGTATTGAAATGTATGGGACCGGGCAATGCTGGATTTTTAAGCGGACATCCCTTTGTTATTCCGGATCGAGCCGAAGACGAAAAGAATTTGTATAAGAGACCCATGAGGGTGAGGATAGCATTCTTGGTGGCGTGTGGAATATTAATGGTGTTTTGTCTACTGTTTGTTACGATGGGCTTGACGAATGTAGATAACACAGCCACTACGTTTTCGGCATCTTTGCGACAGTTGGGTGATCTTGTGGGTCAGGCTGAAGTTATTGCGAAGAAGTTAGAGGAGGTAGGTGTGAAGGCTGCTTGTGCATGTTTTACCAGTCTCCATATCCATTGTCTCTCACTCTATATATTGGTGTCTATTCGAAATAGGTGGGTAACTCAGCCATTACCATTCGAGATTCTGCAGTAGAGGAACTGGAGAACTTTTGTCCGAATAACCCAGACTTGGACGCATATGCAGGTATAAATGCTATGGAAATTGCTGACACTGCAAAACGCGATTTGACAATGCTAGCTGGATTTATTCAGGATGGTTTAGAGATCTTACGGACTGGATTGAATAGAGTCGAACTGTTCTCTGACGAGGCTGACAATGTCATAAGTGAATGGAATTTTTGGGGCTGGCAATTCAAATTATTATCGGCTGGGCTGTTCATCTTGCCATCCTTTTTAATGATGGGTGTGGGTTTGGTCATGCTTGATTTGGACATCAAGTGCTATCAAAGGACCTTGACATATGTTTTAATGCCGTTGTTTTTTCTGGTAGTGGTGGCGACTTATGTGGTGTGTGCTCTCATATTACCAGCTAGTGCTGCCTTGGCTGATACTTGCATTGGTGGAGGCGAGGTCCATGGAGGACCAGACGACACTGTTCTGACTATTTACAGAAATCTTCGAGGAGATGACAACAGTATTGTGTTCTTGTTAGGGGCGTATTATACACAGCAATGCAATCCAATATATTATCCCTTTGGAGAAATCAGCCAGTACTTGGATCTATTAGACGGAGCTATTGATTCTACCAACACCGTGATTGACACAATCCAAGGCAATTTAGACCTATTATTAGACCAGTGTGGTAGATCCTATGATAGTGTTGTTCGTCTTGTAAAGGATATGAATATCAGTTTGAGAACATTGCGCAGTTCAGCAGATCAAACATTGAGTTTAGTGCAATGCAAGAATATAAATCAGTTGTATGTCAACACTATCCACGAGGCAACGTGCACATACTCAGTGGAAGCTCTGGCTTGGATATTTGGATCTTCGCTTGTGATTTCTATATGTGGCTTAATCATTGTGATGCTACGATCGGCATATTATCCTGAGGAATACCTCGAACTTTCTAAGCATTGGAATACATCTCCAACAATGACAAGGTCCATGAGCAGTCCTGCATCAAGAGATAGCAATGATTCAAATGAGAGACAAATGCCTAGCCATGACTTGTCTCCTCCGAACACTCCGCCAATGAGGCATATAAGGTCTGTGCCTAGATCGCCGAAATATGTCACCAACCCCAACGAATACACGGAGGCTGTGGAATTATAGAAATGGATAGACACAACTTGAGTTGATGAGCACTGCAGGGTTAATTGTAAACTAATTAGAGATAATAGGCAGGATTTTTATTTACTTAAGAAGTATTTCAACTATTTTTACCAACCTCCACCCTGCTCAGAATCGACCTCACTCTGATGATTTGAAGCGGCATCTGTATTATCCTCTTCCGTAATAGTTTGCATTTGGCTAGTACGCACAAATCCCTGAAGACGGTGTTCAAGCGGTACATCCTTCGCTGAGAACTTTACGCTAGAATCATCTAACAATTCGCCACTATATCCTGACCGAATCCTTTGCACTGTCTGCGGCAATACTCTTATCTTGAACACTTCGCCGTTCACCACCAGTTCTGCTGCCTGACCGGCTAAATCATTTGATATGGCCTGTTTGCTGTCTGCATCTGCAACGGCATCAGGTTGAGTAGTAGATGGTTCAGGAGTGTCAAAAAGCGAGCCTCCTGTAACTGGTGTAGATCTCATTTTTTGTCGTACCCTTCGTCGGGTCGTTGAAGGTTTGGGAGCCTGTGTACCTAGTTGTTCAGTAGGAATAGGTACTTCTTCTGGT
The DNA here is from genome assembly GCA_036939855.1 of Cyclotella choctawhatcheeana. Lineage (NCBI taxonomy): Eukaryota > Bacillariophyta > Thalassiosirophyceae > Thalassiosirales > Thalassiosiraceae > Cyclotella > Cyclotella choctawhatcheeana. The sequence goes on from JALLPH010001093.1 coordinate 10,050, forward strand.
GCCGACTCGACTGGTATCCCCATCTCCCTCTTGATTTGATCCAAACTTTTCTCTTGCGTAGCCGAAATTGCTTTATTCCTCTTGGTCTCAAGTGTTTGAGTGGCCTCTCTTGCCAACGCATCTTTTACAGTTCCGCTAACAGTACTTTTTGATATAGATGACTTGGACTTCACTTCTTCGACAATTGCTTGCAAAACACCAGGATACCATCGAGTGACTTTCACTTTGGCACTCGGTTGCTTGATTGCCACCATCATGCTTTCGTTAACCTCAGCAATTCGTTCTTCAATAGTCTTATTCGTCTCCTCATCACTAGCACGGAGGAAAAAGTCATCCTCAACGAATATCTCCGTCATGAGAGTACTATCGACTCCTCTTGGATGCCAAGACCTGTTATCGATAACTTCGAGCCCAAGTGAGCCAAGCTTACTAATAATCCGCGGAATGAGCCCCCAAGTACTTGCACATTGGATCTGAATACAGAGAAATATGACTTTGTTTGCTTCGATCCTCTCGCGAAAGCGTTTCTCTTGCTCCACAGGACTCAATGTCTCATCAATCGTGCCTGCTCTTTGACGTTCTATATCTTCAGCATTTCTCACCATCCGTTCTGCTATTTTGTTATAATATGAAATGGTGAAACGCAAGGCGAACGGAGGTATAATTGTTGAGATTAGGACAGCAAGAACGATGGAGGCGTAAAGATCTGGGCTGATGAGTCCATTGTCCACAGAAAATACTGCAATCACAAAGGCGAACTCTCCTTCGGCTGCCTGTAAACGGTGGGAGTGAAGGAAAGTTGTTATAATGTGTTCTATGACATGTACTGAACCAGAATCAGACTCACCATCGAACACCCAGTGATGAGACAGTCCCTCAAGTGCAATCCCCGAAATTTATCACTATTGTTGAAGTTGGGGACCAAAAATCCAACTGCCAGTTTCCCTGACAAAGCAAGAGTAAATAGAACACCAATTCCAATCACCTTCCCATCAGCAAAGTCTTTGATAGGAACCTGAAACCCAATGCTTGCCGCAAAGAAGATGCGCATAAGCCATTGCAAAAGCCGTTTGAACTGGCTAACAAACCTCACATGTACATCGTGTTTCCTACAAAAGACCAGTCCCGATAGAAAGGCTCCCATTAAGAAACTGCTCTTGGCTAGTAAACGACATGTAAATGAGTGTTACATCATCTTTTCCAGAAATCGGGCCATAATAGATACACACTTACCATAATAGGTTGCGGGCATCATTGCAAATAATATCACGAACATAAGACCAAGACCTGCACTACCATGTGACTCCTGTTTAATCTTTGGGTAGAAATACTTGTCCAGAAACTTTGGCAGTTGGAAGACCGCAATATATCCTCCAATAATAAGGAACGCCAAAGCACTAACAATGGGAATCACAATGGCAGCTACTGAAGCCTCTCCCGACAACGCACTAAGTTGACTCAAGATGATTAAGGCAATCATGTCATCAATCACGGCCGCACTAACAATGAGCTGTCCGACGGGAGTATTAACAATTTTTCCCTGTCGCAAAATATTCATTGCAATACCCAAAGAAGTCGGTCCAAAGCACGCCCCTGCTGCAATAGCACTAGTGATATTATCAGGGTCTAAGCCCAAGGCAATCACAAACGCAATAGCAATGGGAAGTATGCTCCCAATGATGGCAATAATCAAACCTCTGCTACCAATCAGCTTCAACGTAGTTAAATCAATATCAATTCCGGCCTCAACTACCAACAATATCAATCCGATTTCACCGAGCATAACAAAGCTTATGGGATACGGCACATAGTCCACCAAATTAGGACCGAGTATAATCCCCGCAAATATCTCCCCAACAAGGGAAGGCATACGGAGCAACCTAGCGGCGATTTGCCCAAATACGTAAATCATTGCAAAGAATACCATGGATGCATAGAGGTCTTCGTAGGCAATGTGAACTCCCCCGGCTCCGTGATCGTCGTGTTCAGAGAAGGCGGGGTCGCCATGGATGGCATCTCCATGAGCATCTGTAACAGTGTCAGAGGCTAGGAGACGTGTGACGGTGTTCATTGTGGACCAGAACGCTGTTTCGATGTGTGTTGTCATGATGGATTATTATTTTGTGTTGGAGTGATCAATTCTCACGTTTCGTAGCTGTTTGCGCTTAGGAGCTCGAGCAGGGTGTTTTTTGTTTATTGGGTAAAGTACCTATTTGGTGGTTGGTGTGGTTGGTGCTGATGCCACGTGGAAGTATCTTACACGTGGACCTCATTTAGGACGTCATC
>JALLPH010001094.1:0-12334 GCA_036939855.1 Cyclotella choctawhatcheeana
GTCACATTCAGAGGACGACTGCCAGTCGACAGGCATGCAGGCGGAAGAATTTTTGGCGATTAGCAACCCCTGATCATGGCGGCAACTCTCAACAGAGCGCAACGCCTGACATGAGTTTGGCGTCACATTTCAAATGTCATCGCGCACCCCTGTTCCTCAAAATTTGACGCGTCGCCCTCACCCTCACCCATCAACCAACGCGTCCATCCCCCTCACCATCACCCATCAACCAACTCGTCCCCCTCACCATCACCCATCAACCACAACTATTTATGCACCCACTGCATCACCTCCGCCGGTCATCATACTACACCCCATTGCCAATCACACCTCTTTTCCATCGTTACTATGAACGCTGATAATATTCTACACATTGCCGCGACAGAGAATCATTGGTCGATTACAGATTTCACTGTTAATTTGTACACTTCACCCAATGAGTGGACGAGTGGCCAACAAATCCACCGCAATGAAAAAGAAATCTACCACCATCCTGCCCACCAGTTCTGATCATGTATGCAAATTTTACTTCATTGTATATAAAGAGAAGGATGGTGGGATCCTTGAACTTAGAGTCAAACATACCCCACCGGGTGTGGCATCGGTATGGGAAGGATTGAATAGCTTTCCAAGCATTACGAAAGTGCCAAAACTGAAAAGGAAACGCCCAGGAGCAGGGTCTCAGAGTAGATGAATGTTAAGACTTTCAAAAGTTATTGCATGATATTAATTTCATAGTTATGGATTTATTATGAAGATTTCGAGATAAATAAATAAGTATTACATGTACAATGCACAAGACATTACCATAAAAGTTTGACAGCATTGAATTATCATGAAAATTTCGCAATAAATACATAGTTAGGGATTTATTATGAAAATTTCGAGATATACATAAATAAGTACTACATGTACAATGCACAAGACATTACCATAAAATTTTGACAGCATTGAATTATCATGAAAATTTCGCAATAAATATATACTACTTTGTTCAAGGCACAAAACTTAGAGGGAAATTATCATGAAAATTTCGAGATAATTTCAGATACTTGGTATAATGCACAAGACTTGACAGGATTGAATTATCATGAAAATTTCGAGATAAATATATGACACGAGACTTGCCAGATGAAAATTATCATGAAAATTGCGAGATAAAAAGAATTCTGAGGTATGATGCACAAGACTTCACAAAGATTAATTATCATGAAAATTTCGAGATAATTTCAGGCACATGGTTAGTGCACAAGAGTTACAGGGAATTATCATGAAAATTTCAAGACTATTTAAGATACTTAGTATTGCACAAGACTTGACAGAATTGATTTATCATGAAAATTTCGAAATTAAGTTACTTGTACTGGACGAGGCATGAATAATGTGTTGTGGGGGTGAGGGAAACGACGAAGTTTTTCTGTGATTAGCCGTTTAGTTGGAATTACCTTCAATGTTGGATATCATTTAGTGTTTTAGAAATTAATTAGAAAACCAGTTATTTTTTAGTTTTTGCTAGTTAAATTACTAACAAAACAAGTTATTTTTTATTAGGGAACCAATTATTTTTTAGATACCCGGTAAATGATAAGAAACTTAAAGGCAATCAGCCTTAGATTAGCCCATGAGTTTTCTTAGCTCGTTTCCCTTGACGCCAAGAAGGATAGAATTATTGGTTAATTTGAAAGACAACAAAGAATGAATTGATAAATGATCAACACGTCTATTATAACGACACCGCTCTTATTTGTCTCGCTCTACTTCATACGTTTCCCATGGCCTTCACCAACCGCAGCAGCTGTCGTTCCTTTTTCTAGTGACGCGTCATTATTTGCATGTCCTTCAACTCTCGGAACACCTACACAATTGCCCTCGTTCACGGGAGGGAGGCTATTGCTCGCTCCGACTTCAAAAGAAGGGGATCTCTGTATCTTAACTCGAGTCAATCGAAATGTAACCAAAAAGGTGTACATCCCTATTGCTAGGAGTTACGATGGGAGTGACTGGCACCGTATTCGAGGTAAATACATTTCATATACTGCCGTGAAATGCGGGGAGGCAAGCGATGCCGGGTCAAGTTATAATGCAGGCGATTACTTGTGTGAAGTCGATGTGCCAGTATTAGCTGCAGATAATGTAGGATACTTCTTAACTAGTTGGGAAGACGGCGTTGCATCTGATAGAAGAATTGCCGCTAGATTTTTAGAGAGAGCAAGCTGGGGAGCAAAATGGGACGAGATTATAAATCTGGAAAATGAAGTAGCGTCAGATGGCAAAAAGGCCCTTGCTCAGTGGGTTATGACACAGCAATCTCTTCAGCCGTCATCTCACCGAAAATTCTTCAGAGAACGGCTCAATCCACGTACTCTTGAATCCTACCAATACGGTATTCCAGGACCAAAGGCTTGTGAGAAGAATGCTCGCTATCGTAGATTTGCGTTTACTTACTTAGACTTAGAGCTGAGCCGAGGGACTTCTGGTTACTGGGGCGGTAATACTGGATTACCTTTTACTCCGGTTGAAATTGAGACAATATCTGTAGGTGGGGTTAATCATTATGCAATCAAGTTTGGAGGAGAGATTCGAACAATATTACCGTCTCCATTGCAATACGAAGAGAATGGAGCAATCGTTACTCTGGCAGATGGCAGCTACACAATTTGCCATGTAGAAGAAGTTGTCAGCGATAAGACTAAAGAGATTCCATTCACCACAAGTATACAGTTCCAACTCCTTGTTGGTGACCTTTGCACGAGCAGTTATACCAATCGTGAGTTTGCATAACTGTTTGAGAAGTCCAGTGAACATTTATATAAGGAAATAATACTTTCATTTATTTCATACTCAAATCTTAGGAGGAGGCGTAGAAGACGGCAAAGGTGATGGAGCCACCTCCAAAGAAAACATTAAGGTGGGATCAACTCCAGTCCGGTTTTACGATAAAGACGCTTGTGATGCCAAGTAAGTTATTTATTTTCTTCTTTTGTTACTTCTTTCATCAACAATTGATCATTTTGATACTCCATATTTAGGTGCGGCGATGCTTCAAAGGTCAAACTCATTCAAGGAGGCAATCCAGAAGTTTTCATTCCTGACGACTTTGCCTTTTCTACATTGAGTTGGATCGATTTATCTGCACTCGACAGCTCTGAAATCTTCAACATCAATGCCGAACGGTAAGATTAATAGTCTCTAATGATTCTTGTGCTACACACATTGACTCATCCCAGTTTAATAACAGCACACAAGATTCATCATGGCTACTGACAAAAGATCTAGACTTGTGCACGGATCAAAATGGTGATGAGTTTCCTGATCCCGCTCGGTTGGCCAATACAGACTATTTTAGGTTCGTTCTTGAGGATATTTGCAATGTCAATAATTTAGTATGCCGTGTGTGTACTCATTAGCGTTGTGTTTTTTTAGCTACGGACATGGAAAATACAACCTTGACAAGCCCATCTTCGCGAAGCTTCCTGGTAATATGTGGGCACTGCATGACTTTCGTACTCAATTTAAGAGTAACACACCAGATAACTTGATGGAAGGTATGTCCACATGAAAGCTTTTTATTTTAGCAACGCCAAACAATCTGACTCAACTCCGAAAAGATGGTGGCGGGGCTGCAATGAAAGCTGCTGCTCGAAGTGGAAACAATGATGATGGGAATCCAGACACGGACTTAGTTGTTCGTTGTTCTAACGTTCAGCGAAATGTATTTAACGAAGCAACATGTCGAATATCATACCACGAAGACGCTTGCGTATCAGTGCCTTTACCCGACCCTGAGGATTATCGGATTGAAATGCAAAATCCGGAAGATCAAGTTGAAAATTTGTGGAAGTGAGTGTTTTACTACTACGCACAAAATTAATTGTCATTTTTAAAGCTCATTAGTCCATTCGTAGATATGTTCCAAACTATGCAGGGCCTGAACACGGAGGGGTAGTTAGTGAGTGACTATTCGAGTAGATTATCATTAAACATATGCTTCTCTCCTGATTTGTGGTTCTTGATTCCCTGTCAATCAGTTTGTGGTTCTGAGAACGAGGTGGCACCTATTCCAACCGAAGATGATTATTTCGACGTGACAAATCGTAAAGTGCAACCGGGTAAGATCTTGACGCTCCTCTTCATCCGTTCAGCAATATATGTTAATGTCGTGAATTTCATCACATTATACTCATCTTCTATGATGTTATTACCAGGTCCAATTGACTATGAAGCACAAAGAACGAACGTTTTTGTTGAGGTAGTAATGTCTGCCGAAGATCAGCTCTGCCAGAGATTGGCATTCGGTTTGAGCAAGATTTTTGCTACATCAACTACCATGAATTCGGATAGTTTCAATTCAGGTATGATATAATTGTTTCTACCATTTTTTTCATTCATAATTGATTCACTGCGGACTAACAATACATAACACGGATCAGAGACCAATATAGCGGTTTATGATAACTTTGTCACGTCTTGCTTCTCTACTTATAAAGATGTCATGAAAAAAGTATCATTCAATCAAGAGATGAGCGAACAGTTAACATTTAAGCACTCTAAAAGTGTGGCAAACTCATGGCACAGGTCTAATGGCGTTACTTTGGCGTGGCCAGACGAGAACTATGCTCGTGAAAACCTTCAACTACACTCTATAGGTCTAACTAAGTTGGACAACGATGGAACGGAGGTACTTGATAATGCCGGAAAACCAATCTCCAATTACGGACAGGAACATATATTTTCGGCTGCCAAGGTCTGGACGTCTTTTAAGGAATCTTTCCGCAGAGGAAATTACGAGGACCTTGACGGTGCCACTATTAGTTACTTGGATCCATTGCAGCTTAATGACATCAATGAACGAGACTGGTTTCCAAAGGTGCGATGGCATAGATTTGAAGTGTTGATCATCTCACATTTTGATGACAACCCATTTTGCTTGTTCACTTAGATTACAGCAGATGGTGGATATCTCGGGGACAAAGTCCCTTTGTGTTCCGACTTACCCGAACGTCATTTCTTGAAAAAAGGAGCGAAATTTCGTTTACTAGGTACGACATTACAGATATATTTATATTTACACCTTTACTTTACGAATGCAGCAAAAATGCTCATTAGTGTAACTCTTTTGTATATAGGAGGATCATCTACTGCCCATAATGATCCATTGAATTGGGAAGGAGACGAAGAAGTTCACCGCATGAAACTTCAGCCAGGTTCACAACTGTACCAATCTCTTTGTAATCCTACCAGCAAGTCATTGCCGTCCTCTACGTTATCAGACGGTACTGGAATTGCTGATTACGATTCAACGCTTTTTGCTCCATTATGTCAAGGCAGATATAACAGTTGCGACTCGAACGACCTTCTGAGTGGGCGTGTTGGCGAAGTGAATGGCCCTAATACAATCGATGGTTGTGCTGATGGTCAAGACAGCGAATCATCCTACCCCGAATCAATAAAACGGATTGTAGTTTCATCTGTCAACGGAGATAACTTTCGTGGTGGTGATCTTGTTAAGGTCCAGGCGACAGTGATTTCTTTCGCGAAGTTAGATCGCGTTGATCTATACTATACATCAGACGCATCATCTGCCCAATGGAAACTGATAACAACCGTTTCTCCTTTGATCGGAGAGCATGTTCTTAGGACCCCATACATGCGTTTCCCAGATGTAATCTACACTCTTCCCAAGTGTTTGTTAACTGCAGGTTGCAAACAGGCTGTTCGGTGAGTAACGTACTGGATTTTATTTCACCAATTTTCATTTCGATCGAGATCTTAACCCATAAGTGCTTTCGAAGTGTTGTGCTGAGATCTAGTCGTGACCCTAGTGATCCAACAAAAAGCAAACCTCGAAATTCTGACGGTCTTCATAAGCCGGATTCTAATTGCGCTACATCACCTTTTGACGATGTTGACGATCTCATATTTGAGGTTCTACCAAGCCTTAGACCAAAGGATGCGTGTTTGCTTAACCCACTGGTGACCCTAGACTCAAATCTTGAGTGTCATGAGCGAGAGTGCACTGTGTCGACGTTGCGTGTAGTAGAGGTCATTCAAGGTGAGCAGCTATCATCTGTCCTGTGGAAGGAGAAAGTCGATGCACTCAAATTTCATTCCTTTATCATAGGCGTATTCTACGAATACCTCCACCTGCCCTGTGTACATTTGCCATTCTACAATAATAGTGTCAAAGTATTTTCAGGGTCAGTCTTTATCATTGCAATGCCATTACTCTACACGATTAACATACTCTCTAACATAATAACATTGGCAGGTCTTTGAATAATTTATACATGTGTGCCGACAAGAGTTTGTCCAGTGCAAGGTCAACTTGCTGTGGGACTTATTCCGACCGCGGAACGTACTCTCCAGGGTTCCCCACTTTTGCTGACTTGTTAAGTGAATATAGAGGTGAAAGATTGACATACGCTCAAAATGAAGGAAGATGCCTAGACTGGTCCCTATCAATATGCGATCCCGAAAGAATTGGTCCCATGACAGGCTCTACGGGACACTGCCAGCATCGCCAATCATGTCGCGATGTTCAGAGTAGTGATACTATCCTATCAAACAACGCATGGCATTGGACCACTGGAAGCTGCAAAATTCAAGTCAAGATACATCAAGATGGCAAAATTGCAATCCTACACAACCCAGAAGATAAATGGACGCAACTAGGCACTGATCAGTATCCAGCAGTGCAAAGTCACGTGAATATCAACAAGACTGTTAGTTATTTTGATGTGCATTGGGATACAACTAATATCGCAGTTGGAAAGTTAGAGTATCCTCACGTAGCTGATAATGCTTGCGATGGTGGAACCCTGTCTGGTGATTACTGTATTTGTGATACCACCTTGACCACCAGTGCTGTGTTTGATTCCCTCCCAACAAGAGACAAAGTGTTATCAAATCTCTTTGTTGGTGCATGGAATCCCATTGTAATGTACCCAGAGACTTATACTGCTTTAGTGGAAACGACTGTGGATGAGGGAGTGTCAGTTTACAAACAGACCGACTCTGCAAACTACTCCGAGCACACCATCTTCCGTGTAAAAGGTGTTCATAGCAATGACTGGATCTTCCTCAAGAATGTCTTGTCAACTGTATCTGTCTGCGATGGTACCTATTTCTTTCGCAATTCACCCACTTTCTATGATGTGAGTGATCAAACATTTGTTCTTGCCATTCAAATTATGGAATGCAAAATAGCCTCAACCTTGTTCGCTGCGTTTTGTATCTACTATAAACGAAGCTGGTGGATCCTCAACTTGAATCTGCATATCATGAGGTTGATGCTTACTTGGATCATGTTGACGGACACGACAACACACCACCATTTATCTGTTTGACATTGAGTAAACACTTTGGCTACTCCAATCCATCTCCTGATCATATCATTGGATGCTCTGATGCTTATAAGGCGGGTGTTTTCACGTGGACAGACCCAAAGGATCCATCAGTTACCTTGTCTTTTGGAAGTGGCAGCAGAGGCGATCTTAAGGCAGTTTCAGCAAGCATACTGTTGAGTCGTGATGCTTTGTCACCTACACTAGACAATGATCCTAGCAATGGAGGGCTCAAAGAGCCTCTCCACAAACTGATGCAAATAATGCGAGGCTTAGAATTCATACGGTCACCTAGTCATAGAAGGACAGAACGATTGATAGCAAAAAATGCACAAGATGCCATTGGACAAGTCCCCTATGTGAGTCTCTGCGTATTGATTCACTTGAATTTGTTTAGGGTGCACTTTGAATCTAATCATGTATTATCAAATTTATTTCAATTAATTTGTAGGGCATTCCCGACCAATTTGCCTTCTTTTCTCCAGATTATTCGCCGCCAGGAGTGCACATCGAATCCGCTCTTGTCTCTCCCGAAGCAGAGCTGTTAAACATGAAGTATGTCGTAAGTTTATCAATGGCTACCAATCAAGTTAAATAGTTATTTTTGTCATCATAGCCTACATATTTTTGATCAATAACTCACCAAATCAATAATCATTCTCATATCTAGATTGCCACTCAGAATGCTTTTTATGCTTTTATACAAAATGGCTTGACAACATGCTGGGGTGGCATAGGCCCGTATGTGAATAAAGGTATCATCCAGTCGTGTGGGGAGGATTTCGATGCTCCGGGTCGTCTCAGTTTCAAACCTGATAGCAGTATAACATCAACTCCTGATGTCATAGCACAAATATCCTCTCTTCTAACAGCTGACCGTCTCGACAATAGGAGTAGGAGTATCATTGAGTCTGTTTATGAAGAAAAACTTGATTCAAAAGGAGAAGAGGCAGCTTTGACAGCAGCCAAGGTATTGATGGTGTCGTCCCCAGCATTTCATGCGACCAATAATCCAGTGCCCAAAAACCAAGAACGAATTCCTACCCAGCCCACGGCTAAAGATGAAAATGAACCTTACAAGGCTGTAATCCATCTGAATTTATTTGGGGGCATGGACAGCATGAATCTTCTTGTTCCACATCCAGATGGCTGCCAATCTTTGTACAACGAGTACAAAAATGCTAGAGGAGAAAATCTATGTAAGTGCTATTGATTTACCTCTGGAATTATCGGAAAACAGACTTTTAACACGTTAGCTCACGATGTATCTCTTGTGTTCAAAGACCTGAAAGCTGATGAGCTGATAAAAATTGACGCATCAGCGTCAGATCAGCCGTGCACTAGCTTTGGAGTAAATAAGAATTTAGGTCTAAATTTTGTTGATTTGTTTAATGAGAAAGAGCTGATATTCTTTGCCAGTGAGTAAGAGGTGGTTTCTTTGCTCACTTGATAATCAAAGTGCTAAATCTGTCTTGTTTCTTATACCCAGACATTGGGCATCTTCAAAAACCAGTCACAGCCAGCAATTTTCTAGCAGAAACCAAGACGCAGCTTTTCTCTCATCACACATTAGAGCAAGAGTCATTCAAAGTAGACGCATTTAAGGAGCGCGGCGATACGGGTGTTTTGGGCCGAATGACAGATATTTTAGATAATAGATTGTCTACGAGGCGAATAGCCATTGATGGCAGCTCAAATAACTTAGTTGGTGATGCATCAATTGGTCTAAAAGTTGACGTCATTGCTGCAAGAGGTCCAGACCAGTTCTATATAAATGATGCATTCAGTCTCAAACAAGTTATAAACCATTTGAACAACGCAACAGCAGAAGGGAGTAGCAGCATTCACGCAGAATTGTTTTCACAAAGTCTTATTGATTCACAAGATGAATCTGATACATATGCTCAACTGCTCGAGTCAGTTCCCGACTCCAAAAGGATGGATACATCGGGATTAGGAAAACAGCTCAACATGATATTGAAATTGATCAAGCTTAGTAAGTATTCTTGCACCTTTTTGTTTGCGATTCCTCTGATTCTAACACTTTTTGATATGTGTATCAGATCAAGAGCGTGACGTCAATAGAGATACATTTGCTCTCACAATGAGTGGCTTTGACACACATTTTGATCTAAAGAATATCTTGAGTCAAAAATTAATAGAAATTGGTGCCAATCTGAGAGCTTTTCGTGATGATCTAGTTGATATTGGTCTGTGGAACAACATAACATTAGTAGTTTCAAGTGAAATGGGGCGCACAATAACTCCAAATACGTCCGATGGGACAGACCACGGCTGGGGTGGAATACATTTCGTAATGGGAGGCCATGTCAATGGTGGTACTATTCTCGGACACTACCCTGACACATATTCATCAAATTGGAAATACAATACTGGTGAGTACAAGGTGCAAGGTGTTTTGTGTCGTTATCGCTTGGCCTGCCAACTCAATTGCAAACATTCTCCAATAGGTCGCGGTGAGTTGTCTGGAAATAATTTATAATTGAGAACATTCATAGTAACAGCCAACTAACATTATGCTATGCTTAGGTGTGTGGATTCCAACAACCTCTAACGAAGGGATGTGGTATGGAATTGCTCAATGGTTTGGTGTAGAATCTAATGATGATCTTGAATACGTGTTGCCCAATTTGAACAATTTTGGGTGTCGTTTATACTCTGAGTCTAATGTTTACGTTGGAGGTATTGGTGTGTATACATAGATCTTGTTTTCATTGTTTACTGCACACACAGTACAAACTTATCATTTCATCAATAATTCTAATGCATTTTAAGGCAAAGTTCCAGGTTGCGGAGGCGATGTTATGTAAGCATATATATATAATAAGTTTTCTGACTTGTTCGCTTTCAGCTAACTTATTGTGCTTTAGGTCATTCTCTCAAGACATTTTTGTCTCTAATCTTCGCGAGTCAGGTTTAAATCCCGAGGTACGTCTACTTCTATGATACATCAATTAAGTATTTACCTTCCCAGGATGAGTGACTTAACACTGACATGTTGGATTGAAAAGGACCAGAAACATTTTTGCAACGCAATCACTGACTTCATCAAAGACATATCGATCAAATGTGTTATTCTCGATCAAGTTATTGCTACTCGTGTGAGGAGGTTGGCAAACAACGATACAAATGATTCCTCATGTGACCAGTCTTATCTTGAATATAGATTGAGTGTGTCTTACGAGATTTCATCAGATTCTTCCGGGGTATCTGCATCCATAAATGAGAGAATTAATAGCTCTGAATTCAAAGACTCTATCGTAGCTGCACTTGGAGATATATGTCTTGAGTCTGCGGCAGTCGCTGCAACTCCTACCCAAAGTCCAAGCTATACTCCATCAACTAGTCCAAACACAAGTTCTGTTCCCTCAGTCCAACCAACAATTATCTCTACCCAAAGTCCAAGCTATACTCCATCGACTAGTCCAAACACAAGTTCTGTTCCCTCAGTCCAACCAACAATTATCTCTGCTACACCTAGTGAGTATTCAATTTTCTTATAATTTGATGTAACTTATGAAGATGCGGTCAACTTAAAAGCTTCTACCATGTATCTTGTTCTAGGTGAGAGCTCTACCGGCAATCCTTCAAAAAGCTCTTCTAGTGTAAGTAAGCATACAAAGTGAGATTTCTTTATTTCTATTCTCAAATGAATATTTACTCTTTAAAACAAAGCCACCAAGTTCTTTGCAATTCAGCAGCCCTACTGCAACACCTAGTAAATCACCTTCACAAGGCCCAAGTAGATCCCCATCATTATTCATTGCCACCTCCTCAATTGAAATTGAATCTTCTTTCAGTTGGAACAGGACATGCACAACCCTCTCACAAAGTTTACTTGATGTCCAAGTTATTGAACAATCAATCTTCACTAGTGTCAGTTCTCAACTTGAAGAAAGTCAAAGTCTAGACTATGTAGTTGTGACAGAGATATGCAATCATGTTATACCAACTCGAGTGAGGCGGTGGTCGCAGATCGAGGAGTTTTCCAACGTCATTTTTTCCTGGAAGGCCACACAACGATGTAACTGTTCTGACTTAGCAGCAGTAGCATACACTCTCTTTGCTGAGGTTAACGCAATCCTCCAATACGAAGTGGATAGTGGTAATCTCACAAATATGATTCAATTGCAGTCACAAGGAAACATTGATGCTGTCATTCAACCAGGAAGTATCCGTTCTAGCTTCAATGCTAACACCAACCATACCAGTGTCCCATCATTGAAGACGACAATACCATCTAGCAAAAGCCCGAAGAAGTCAACGAAAAAAGAATCTTTTAGTGGCAAATCATCGAAAAGTAAGTCCTCGAAGAGTTCAAGCAAGAGTAATAAAACAAAAGGGAGCAAAAAGAGCAACTCCAGAAAGAAGAAAAGGATCCCAGTATCTTTCACTGGAGAGAGCAGTATAATACCTCAAGGAATGGGCGATGCCAATGCTGTGATCTCAGAGACTGCTAGTGTAAATGAGACATACAGCATGATCATGATAGAGACTTCACTGATAAAGAAACGCCGCGATCCAGTATCAAGTAGCAAGTGAATCATTTTGGAGTTTACGCAGTTGTGATTGCAAAGCATCATATCTACTACTCACAAGATTTTCGGAGAATCGTTACAGTCTTAAAACATAAGTACCTACTAACAATTGATTCTCCGCTATTCTCCGCCTTCGCATCCGGAGAAATTTACCTTATTTTCCTCAAAAGATATCCACTCACAAAAAAGTTGGCCAACGCGCAGATCTTCGTCCGACCATGAAATCAACCTCCGCCATCGATACGGATGCCATCAATAGCATAGCAGCTGGAGCATATTTTGTTGATCGCTTTTGGAATAAGCATGTCAACACTATTATCCACCTACTGTCACCATCGGTCAATGTTTGTACGGCACCTACGGATGCTGCACTCTACCCAGACAACATCGTCGTGGATGTTATGTCTACTGTCCACCATTCCGACCTCAACG
>JALLPH010001095.1:0-12303 GCA_036939855.1 Cyclotella choctawhatcheeana
CAAACCTAGGTTCAGGTTTAAACCTAGGTTTGCACCCCTAGTGCTTATTTCGCCTGTTTTAGACTGTTTAAATGTATTTCAAGCTTTATTTACATCAATCTAATTGCTATCTAATGTCTTACAGTCATTGGTTTAGTGTTTAGTAACATATATTTATAGATCAGCAATGAACTCCTCCATTCCTACCTCTTCCGGGGTTTCAAGGTCAAACTTCATTGCATTTATCATTCGTTCAAGATTGTGACATTTCAAAGCTGCATCTGTATCTGCCTTATTCCATGGGTAGTAGTGATGGGGCGTCGAAGGCGGAATTGAATATTATTGACTTGCGGCTTCAGTAGAGGCTGCTAAAGCTTCGACGGAAGTGCCGTCATGGTTCGTTCATGGTTCCGCGAGGTCTCGCGAGGCTCGTCGGACAGACGGGGGCTCTCAAACCTGAGTGCCCAATATTTTTCAGATTTAAACCTGTACTCCCATTATTGGTGTCAGGTCAAACCTGACTGGCATGAATAGAGCCAGGTTTAGGTTTAACCTGGCCATTTGCAACATCTGGAAAACCTGGCAAACCTAAACCTGGCCATTTTCAATCTTGAAAAACCTAACCTAACCTGAACCTGGCCCAATAGTCAAACCTGAGGTTTCAAGTTTGAAACCTAGGTTAGGTTTTTCTAAACTCTGTCCCCAAACGTATATGACAATCAACTGCTGCCTTGACATAGCAGAGGTACAAATTACAATCATGATCTGTTGGATTAATTCCACGGGCAAGTGAAAATGCCCCATCCCAAAGAAGTAAGCACTGTTTATGCTCCTCACACAACCTATCGATGTCGTCATCTGACAGTCTGCATTCACTCCTCTTCTTTGCTTTTAGGATCTTTGCAAATTCGTCAAAGACAAAGGATGCATTTGCAACCAACTTCTTAACATCCATTCCAGCAAGAGTGCCTCCGTGATACCTAGTCAGCTCAACACCAATTGATCTCAATACACGAAGCATCAGGTCCTCTAATCCTCCATCCGTCTTTTTCCTTACAGACCTGAACTCAACAAGTTTTGCTTTAAGGCGAGTAATCATGCCCCTGCCCTTATCTATTTCTTTTACTATCAATTTTCTCTCATCGTCCAATGGCTTATGACGTGCCTCACAATCCATCAACTGCTGAGAAAGTTCAGCTATCTTATTTTGAATGGCAATGATTATAGCGTTTGTTGGTAATGACGCGGTTGTATTTACCAATTGGTTAGTATCTGTGTCTTCGTGATCACCATCATCTTCATCTTCACAATATCCGTCATCGCCTCCTTCATTAACAAACTCTTCAATATCATCAAGCAACTTCTCAATTCCACTCCTGCTGTCTCTACTTCCCGATTGAGGTGAGGCAATGACATTCATTTGTTTCAACGCTACCTTTGTTCGGTATATTTTTGATTTCAATGAGCTCCTTTCTTTACCCTTTTCAGATGCATCCCATTCATTTCTGTCATTGACAAGTTTGTCTACCCTGAGCTCTGTTGCTGACATTGCTCGGCGGGCAGCAATTTCTTTCTTATCCAAACACTCAATGTCTTCATTCACAATATCACGAAAGTTATCCAAGATATCATTACCGATACCAATAAGAGTATGCAGCAGAGGAACCAGATAGTTTGAGATAGGGATCATTTGCCACCACGGACGTTCTTTGCAGCCCTCAATTGGTTTGTCATTCTTCATGTTAGATACAAACTCATTCATCAAGTCGTAAGTCCACAGTTCTCCTGCCTTCATACTTGTCTTGAACTCTCGTGCTGACAATCTGCATAAAAAGCATTTACTACCAGAATGCGACTCTCGTCCAAGTACCATGGCATAGAAAGCTAAATCGCCCGTCACATACTGATATGTTGGCACTTGTTCCGTCTGCTCCAACGATTGATTTTTGCCGAAGCAACACTTGATAGACTGAGTCTCGCGATCAAAACCAATAGTAAGTGGATTTGATGCAATCGTCTTGAAATGTTCAGTCAAATGATCGCAAATTGTTTTACGGATCACTTCTGACGTATCTTTCTTGCATATTACTTCGGCAATCCCGACTTCAAACGATATTGCAAACTCCGATGGTGTTGGTTTAGATTTTGGAGTAGGAATACAAGTCACTGGTTTATCTCTTGGCTCGAATACTAGTACGGTTTTCGTACCCGCTTGCAATGCACCTTGACCATGATCAGCACCGTGGATAAAGTCAGCTCTCTTCAATTTATACTTGGATAAACTAATGTCGTTACGAACAAGCTCGGATTCAATTTGCTTTTCTAGTTCTTTCACAATGTCCTTGTAACTGAATTCGATCTTCACTTTCTTCTCGCCTTTAACATAAGCATGCTCAATCGAGTCGGCGTAGACTTCAGTATGTCCATCACAAAGCATCCTTACTTTGCTTCGAGGTGCAAACGCTTTATTTCCAAAATGACTGCGTAGATGCTTCATGACCACCGCTTCTTGCTTTGAAGTCATTCCCGAATCATGTATTAGAGCACCTAACCTTGTTTCACTCATGATGTCTACAACAGGAAGGCCTCGCTCCTTGATGGAAGACATAACCGAATCACGATGATGTAGTATAAGATAGTTGCACATTCGACGAGCTGCTTCGTCTTCTCCAACCTTCTGTCCATTATGCATCAGTGCTTCACCAAGCCAGTCTTTTGCATACTTCTTAAACGATTTTTCGGAATCATTCACTGGTACACGTATCCAGCAACGTTCCTTACTTTGTTTATCGTTATACTTAACAACAAAGTCATCTTTCATCATGCGACTTAATTCATCAAATATTTGTTCCTTACTTTGGTCGTGCCATTCACTACCCATCATAGATTGGATTCTTGCCATCAAAGGAAATGCTTTGTTATCGATGACGTCCGATGTAACTTCATCCTTCTCCGGTGATGGGGTAGCGATGCTTGTTTCGCTTTTAGCTTTCATTACAGGCGAAGGAGTAGTCATGCTAATAGAGGACCCGTCACTTGATTTCAATTTCTTCGCTGGTGGTGAGGGTGTTACCGACTGATCCGTCTTACTGTTAGTGTTCACAGCAGCTTTTCGTTGGGATAACATACCGTCTGCCATGTACTTTTCGTACAAAGCGGTATTGGCATGTAATGCAGTAACGACATAAGTGCAGACGGATCTTGAAAATTCACGTTGTTTGGCACGAAGATATTGAATAGTAGGTGGTGTTTGAGTCAAGCCACCATCTTTGTTTTGTTGTTTAAGTATATTGTCATGTACCTGTTTTCCTTTTCCAATGCATAGTGTGTAAATTCTACTCGTTGTCTCTCTCTTCTTACCACCCTCAACTACACCAATGAAACGTGACATTCTAGTGCGAATTGTTATCCAACGTGGCTTATGGGGCAGCAGTGCAAAGAACCCACTCTCTAAATATTCCTCCCATTGCGTCGGAAGAAGGCTAAAGTTGCCCATATCATCAACTCTCCCTAGATACGCTGCAACAAGCAGAGCTTCGTAGTCTTTCACGAGCATTCCAAGGCGATGACATAACGAGAATCCACATTCGTGTGTTTCTGAATTGAGTGTGTAATGGAAGTTGTCGGCCGACGACAAGTATTCCAACATGGAGGCAAGATCGCCCCGTGCACGGGCAATTGTTTGGCTCATTGGCGGATGTTCTATCCGTGGATCCGGGCTAAAGTAAGCTTCGTCAATAGGATTGGAAGCCACTGTTCATTGCGATCCACGAATCTAGAGGAAGTGATTGAGCGGTAATTGATCTATCGGTGGATCGGCGGTGATTGGTTCGATGCAAAAGTTGAGCAAAATAGGGTAGTAGATCAAGTACTAATTCCTATGTTAATTTAGTCTCGACAAAATGCCGACTTGGTTTGAGGCGTCAAACAACTGATGTGTGGCTATTTGGGAGGTCCGCGATAAACGAGTAAAATCCACCCTTGGCACCTTGTGCACAGCGCGTTCTCGTTCAACGCTCACGCCGGCCTACAACATAACGCCGAACAATGCAATAAATCTAACGACGCAGCCACCTCTCTTCATCATCAAGTAGTAACAAACTAAATTCCACAAAACGAAACTTAACCATGACAACGCGACGCCTCCTCCCACTATTACTATCACCACTCGCTCTAATCACCGCATCGACCGATCGATCGATTACCATTATGAATCAATCGGGACGACGCGTGGAGGTTCATTGGGTTCGTGAGTTAGTTTGTTACACACTTTCTCTTGTAATATTATGCATGCCTATTACATACTTTTGTGTGTATTTTTTCGTGTTTTTGTTTTTATTGCTCAATGATGATTTTTGTTAGTGATATGGGGGGAAGCAGATGGAAATCCACAATTTATTATATGAATGATGACACGATGAACTGTGGGGAATGTGAATTTTGGCTTTATATATATTTTGCTTTATGTATATTTTGCATGAACGTATCCATCCCTGCTTCCAGAGAACTTGTTATATGTTTTGGTCTGACTCTTTATCAAAACAAAAACTCACACGTGAAGATCAAACTGACCTTAGAATTTCCTCTATTCACCCATCTCTCATCTCATTTTACATATGATATACATTAAATTACAAACAAACAACAAAAACAATAAAAAACAAACAACAATGAAACAGCACCAGAATCAAACAATTACATGGGAGACCTAGTACTACAATCCAAACCGGACTTACTAAACGGTGCCGATCTCAATTTGAATTCGTACGTTTCTCATACCTTTCAGGTACGTGAAATGCCCGGGAAAATTTCGGGGGTATGTTCGGGGGAGGATCAAGTTTGTAGGGTTGGTAGGTTTACGGTGAATTCTCATGAGAATCAGGGTGAGTGTGTTGTTTTGTTTGTTTGTTTGTTTGTTATTTATTTTTGGTTGTGTGATCTGTTGAAGAAGTTATATTTGTTGAGATTATTGTTGTATACTGACTTTATTTTGTGATCATTTTATTTCTGACTATAACTTTACATCCACGCCAATTACATTATACATCATCCAGTCATCTTCATCCGACCGGGCATCGAAATAGAACACTCCGACACCAAAACAATTGCCGAAAAAGCCGCGTCCGAAATCCTCAACACCTGTCAACAAACCGCCAAGGCATCACTAAAAGCATCCGTCTCGTCTTCTTCATCATCCAATACCTCGGAAATAGTAGAACAACTCGCATCCTGCGTCCAAGACGGCATCGCCAAAAAAATCGAAGTGGCCAATGAGGAAATTAAATTCCAAACCGAAATACGTACCGACATGTCCGATTTACTCGAGGAATATACCTGTGATGATCCCACCATGAAAACATCCGAGACGAAGTCCACCAAGCAATGGAAGGGTCGTCAAGTGGATGTATTATTGGATCGACCGGCGGCCAAGATTCATTACGTACACAATTTTATTACCAAGGAGGAATGTATGGCGATACAGGAGGAGGCCGAATCGGAATTGAAGGATGCAACAGTGGCCGATGGAGAGGGGGGGAGTGAAATTGATGAAAGTCGTAAGGCAAAGCAGGCGGGGATTGAGGTTGATTGGGAGAAGGAAGAGGAGGGTGACCTAATTGCTGGATTGTCACGTAGAGTCTATGATTATACTAATCATGTCTTGCCCATGTTTAATATTGATGAGGCGGGTCAAGAAGATATCATGAGTATACAGTATTTTGGGAGGGGTAAGGAAGATGAGACACCCGATCGGTATCGTCCTCAGTGAGTATTGTTTTATTGGTGTAGGTACCATGACTTCACGTGTGTGCAAATCTCATATTATTGTTGATGTTTTCTTACTGCCGTGATACAAAGTTGCGATGGAGACTGCGACGGCCGACCCTTTCGCGAAGGAGAACGAGTGGCTACCATGGTAATCTACTGCGACATCCCCGAACTCGGCGGTGCCACCAACTTTATGAATGCGGGCATACACATCAAACCCACCAAGTATGCCGCCACATTCTTTAGTTATATCGATCCTGCTACCATGAATGTGGACGATGGATTGACGCAGCATTCGGGATGTCCGGTGTATGAGGGTACAAAGAGGATTGTAACGCAGTGGATTCGATTGGGTGTGGATGAGGAGAATTCATGGGATACTTTTGATACTTTGGGTGTTAAGATTGATGTAGCAGAGAAGGCTTAAGGAGTGCAAACCTTTTTTAATGAATTATTTTGACAGGGTGCGCCGCTTAGATTTATCTAGATTTTTACTTATGACTTTCATGACAGTTGATTTGGACTGTCTGCTTCGAAGATTTATCTATACTCTGACTTAGATATTATTTTTCAGACATCACCAGCATTAATACTCGAACCTTTCAGGCTTCTCAACTAAATTATGATGTTTTTAAACACAAAGTACTATGGCTAATGTACCAAGATTCTGTGGGATTCTATATTTGGCATCCAAGTAATGATCCATGTTTTCTCAAACAATCCCCATGGCAGCACATCTCTCGAAACCAACAAGACCAAGCTGAATTGATTGCTCAACTTCTTGAAAATTTTGAAACCACCCTGTTTAGGTTTTCTTGCTGAAGAGTACAAATCCAAATGTAGCATAGGAGGCATACAAACTTCAGTACTGTGTACTGCCAATTAGCTAGTTACGCTGTGGCGAGTACATTGACATAATATTAATATGGGAGTAATGACTTGAACTCAGGACAAATAACTCCAGACTGATTTTGATTTTTGCTGAAGCGCAAAAATGGCAATCTGCCATCTCTGACAAGCTAAGTTAGCACTTCAACAGCACCTAAACAACAGCACTTCTAATCCCCTAACCCAGGGACGGAAGCTATCACAAGCTCCATATCATGTCAAATAAGATCAATTGGTTCATGGACCCTCTGTCGTCTTTACTCTCAACAAGGCTTCATCCAATTTGGATCACGGGAAGAACTTGAATTATGCACAATATGGAGATGAACTTGAATTAGGCACATGACAGTTAAATTATTGCTGTGGATTACCCTAAATATCAATCGTACTAAGTCCATCCAGCTGATCAAGAAAATCTTTTTGCAGCAGCTCAGCAGAATAACTGAAGAAAAAGAAGATGGAAGTGGAACCTGTCATTGCCATTGAGGATCATAAGCCATACATGACTGAGTTTTGGGTTATTCCAAACCAAGTTAAGTACAACAAATCTTTTTGCGACTGTTTGTTGTGTGGTTGACTATTGGTTTTTTGAGTCTGCTCGACTTTGTGGCCTTCTTTCCATCAAAATGACCCAAGATATATTAAGGACATGATATTAAGGACATGTCACAAAATTGTCATGACAAGTCACAAACTGCAAATTAAGAAATAAATGCCATGTCTTGTTGTTGTTGACATTTCCATGTTATTAACGCAGGTGACACCTATAATTATTGGATGAATTAATCCAGCTGGCGTAGGAGGGCGTGGGATTTGAGAACACAACCCTTTATCTTTCTTTAGCTTCAGTAGTCAGTAGTAATAGGGTGTTGTTAACATTACACTTACACTGTTATCGCTTGATGATCTGAGTAAATTGACGTGACCTTGCATGTTGCAAATACCATCCCTCCTCCTCTTTCTCTACTTTATATTCCATTTTCATATATATCGGCATATAAGCAAATATCGTAGAACTCGCTGTATAAGGAATGCGTAAATCCTTTGGGATACCAAATCATTCCCTATACAACGATCTTGTTAGCGTAATTAACTAGCGAAAAAATAACGGTACTATCCGATGTAAGTCTTATGCAAAGTATGTTAAGGCGGTCGGCGTGTGACACCCCACTCTATTGTGTGTGTTTGTTGTAGTGGGTTCGTGGCTGAGCAACGGAACGGAATTATTGGGAGCGATGCACATCGACAGGTTGCTATTATGGATGATAAGAATAAGAGGGATGTCGTCATGAGCGTCTACAACGCTGAAGGTTTATTATGTTGGCATTTTTTCTTGTGCGATCCATACACAGAGGGTTTTCACGTTCCCTATTCACCGAGTTCTACGGTACTAGATCTCGCAGTTCTTTCAGAGCTACACTTTCTGGTTATATTTATATCAGTGTCAGTGGAATGCAAAGGCTTTCTTCAATGATGGAATGATGCTGATGCAGTGAATGCTGACTGGTGACTGTATCTACCCATCTAGAGGAATCTTGGCTCCTCTGGTGGGTCATGGTTTGTCTTGCTTGCTTGTGTTCTGGCAAGTTAGTCTTGGTTTTGTGTGAATGCTTAATGATGACTGTATCTACCCATCTAGAGGATTCTTGGCTCCTCTGGTGGGTGTTGGTTTGTCTTTTGGCAGTTACTCTTGGTTTTTAGTGGGCAGACCCGAAGCACTCTAAAGTTCTTATGCAATATCCAAAAGATACCTATTTGAACATTCCGTTGAATTAAAAATCTTAAGCCACTTAGAAAACATCTTTTCCGTTCAAACATTCCTCCTCTTTGACGCCATGCCGACCCATCAAAACGCCCGGCTTTTCATCATCATCGAAGTTGTTGAAAAGCCTTAACACTTTCGCAACATATTAATCCAATCATCAACAAATGAATCTCCAACCGTCATCCACCCTCATCATCCTACTAGCGGCAGCGGTACTCACCGCCGCCAATGCGCAAATAGCACCCCGGGGCATTGCGGTATTATCGTCTTTGGTACAACATGAAACGAGCGCGGAGGTGGAAGAGGAGGTGGATGCCGTGATTGCGTATTATGAAGGTAGCAGCGGGTGCGTTTCTCGTTTCTCTTGATTTTTGATTTCGTTTGATGCATTTTGTGTGATGAGAGAGTTGATTTTGTTGCGGCGTGCTCGTGCTTTGATGAAATCAAACGATATAGTTATTATTCGAGTATCTACGATTTTTGGGGTATTCAATATCAACTACTTGTGATTTTGTTCATTGTACACATTTTGCTTTTGAACTGGAATATGGTACAAATACATTGACAAATTGAATGGAATGATCTGCACACTCTCTCAATTGCCATGATACAGTCCACGTATTCTGTCTTTACATCATTTATTTGTTCACACCATAATCTCTCTCTCTTCTCGAATCTCCTAAACAAAACAGCATCACATCCAAATCGGGAAAAAGCAAAAGCGACAAAGACGCCGACGTCATACACGCACCGCCCAAAAGCGGTAAAACATCCAACAATGGCAAGAGCGGCAAAAGTAAATCTCCTACGCAATCACCAACGGTATCGTCGTCCCCGTCCGTTTCGGTAATGCCATCCTCTTCACCCAGTGTTTCATCAAGTCCGACGATATCCTTCATGCCAACCACGGCATCGAAAAGTGGTAAATCCTCGGTTCTAGGTAAAGCCGAGAAAATCAGCGTCGGTAAAGCAAGAAAGGACGAATCCAAAAGCGGCAAAGGCGAAGCTAGCAAAAGTTCCAAATCGGAATCCAATAGTAATTTAATCACCTCGTCTCCCACGGTAAAACCGACCGAACCGACGTCTTCACCCACCGTATCGTACTCGCCGTCCGTTTCGGCCGCACCTTCCGTCAGTGTCATGCCCACATCAAGTCCCGTTAGCGGTGGTAAATCGAGCAAATCCTCAGAATCTAGTAGTAGTAAATCGAGCAAGGCAGAAGACGGCGGAGGTAAATCGAGTAAATCGGAACATCATCACGACGGTAAGGCGGATAAAGAATCGAGTGGCAAGTCCGAAAAGGATAAGAAGAAGGAAAAGAAATCAAAGCATAGCGGTAAATCGGGAAAGGAGAGTGGCAAGTCTAGAAAGTAGATTGGATATAGATAGCGGGGAAACAATAAACACATTACATTCGGGTTATTGTTTATGTATGAATATAGATGTTTTTGTGTGTGTTGAAAATATGAGTCCAAATAGTGTCTTTGAAAATAAAGAGATGTGTATCGACTCTTCTTTAACTTCATTGTACAAAAAGAAATTACTGGCAAAGTGCAGTATTTTGTGCATTTCTTGAAGATGCATGCCCAAAAACAAATCTAGATGGAGAATCAGAAATCAAGACCTGAAAAATAACTGAGGTAAAAGTAAGCAGAGTGACCGTACTTGAAGGCTTGTGTGGATAATTGGACTCATCCATCTGTCACTAAATCACGAATATATCAATGAATTCAAACAAATGACAAATGCAAATGGAATATAGATGTTATGGTTTGAAATAATTTGTAAAATATTGTGAAGAAAATCATTGACTTCTTAGATTACACCCATTTAATTCACCCAACAATAGAAATGTTTGTGCACCATGGCTTAAACAAGGACAAATCTTTACTACAACTCTTTAAAGAGCGTGAGACCGTACTATGTTGTGTTTTAATGCACAAAGTCTCTGGTCACTTCTTTGTAGAGGTTATTGTAGGCTTGTGGATACTTGGGCTCACTTTAATACATTATCGTTCAGAACAGCATACAAACAATTGTGTAGAAAACCATTGACGTCTAGATAACAGATTTTTAAACAACTTAATAGAAATATCTATGCACCATGGCTTAAACAACGACTAATCTTTCCCACAAAGAGAAATGATCCCCTTCCACAATCTCTACATCATATCCTTTCATTCAACCAACCAATAGAAATGTCTGTGCACCATGGCTTAAACAACGACAAATCTTTACTACAACTCTTTAAAGAGAATCATCCTCATCCATAATCTCTACATATCCTTATTCTTCAGCAAGGTACACTCCCTGGGATGGAGCTGGAGTAGGGGGCGTAGTCATTTCAGAAGTAGGGGGCGTAGTCATTTCAGGAGATCCATATACATCATCACAAGGGAGATAAACTTTACCACACTGATAAAGACCGCGTATTGCCTCGTCACACTGAGCAACACAGACGTCACCGCAACGCTCATAGTCCACATCAAGTTCCTCACAACTAAAGTCAGTAACCTGAAATCCTGCAAAGATACAGTTGAAACAACCCCCCAACCGATCTTCATCTCCTCCATAACACTGATCGAGTGCCATTACTTCTTCCTGGCAATGACTTACGATCTCTCCAATGATGCTATGATTTTCAGAAATTAAAAGATTGAGAGAGAAAATGTTGGATATTGCAATAAAGAGATCATAGCAGAAAAGGCAGAAAACGTAAAAGATATTCAAAGTACATACGACGCTTCCTCGTTGGACATGGGTGGGGTATCAGGTTCATAGTAGTCATAATCGTAATCATAATTATACGACATTTCGGGGTAATGAGGTCCGCTCATGTGGCTACCATGAGGTCCATAGCCGTGAGGTTCGTCCCCCCCGCCGCCGGGAGGATAGTCATAATCAAAATCATACGACATTTCCGGGTGATGAGGTCCGCTCATGTGGCTACCATGAGGTCCGTAGCCGGCGTCGGATTTGAGAAAGCCGCTCTTGTCTTCCTTGAGCGGGAGAGTGTTCTCCTGCTTGATGAATTGAGCCGTGTTGCCAAATTTGGTGTCCTTCAGTCCACGACGTTCGCGGATTACGGGAGGGAGACGCTTCGTTTGAGCAAAGGCCGACGGGGCGGTGCCGCCCAATACAGCAAAGCCGAAGATGAGGCTTGAGAAGTTCATCCTATCACAACCTATCATCTATGTTTGGTCTGGGTTTCGGTTTCGGTCGTTGTGGAAATGACGGGGCAAGTTGTCCACAATCATTTCTCAGATTTCAGCTACGAGGATACCTGGAGATACCTGGACATGGGATTTTTGTACTGATTCCTAAATTTATCGCTTCTTAAGTCAAATCAGGGGGCTATAAAATGACCACCGCAAAATGACCGCAAGATCGCTGCAAATACTGCACGGACATACTGTAGAGCGAGCGATTTGTGTATGTGTACCCAACCCGCCAATCAAATAATACACCCCGTACGTTGTTTGGTAAAATTCGAAATTCGGGTACATTGGCAAACCCGCCCTAGAAGTCTCTAGTAGTCTAGGAGAAGGTTCTCTGGAAGGCCAGAGAAGGCTAAGGCTGGGTCGCAGCTGCATTAACGTGAAAAATATCTAGTTCGCGGGTCTGTGCCATCACAAAATAAAATTAACTCCGATCTCTTAAATAATCCGTTTCTGAATCGGAAAGCTTCTCATAAATCGCGAAAGTACAAATATTTTTTTCTCGATATCTACAGCTGTTCCACAGTCCACAGGGATTACCTGTAAATCTCGATATCTACAGCTGTTCCACAGTCCACAGGGATTACCTGTAAAATCAAAATTATTTTCTGTTATTTTACACTATCGATATCTCAACAAAACTCTTATCTAGCGCGTCGCAACACAAAACCATGTTCCACAAAAATG
>JALLPH010001096.1:0-12330 GCA_036939855.1 Cyclotella choctawhatcheeana
ACAGCCTGGGACAATTAGAGAGCATTTGGAATTCAATGACTTAGTTGTGACTGTGCGGGCATTTCTAACATCTCTGTGTAGTTTTTAATTTTAAATTTTCTATAAATGCCGACCTAGAGGCATTGCAGATCCAGAGCTAGACCACTTCCTTGACAATGAAGCGGTCGAAACCAAATGGAAAAGACAACCCAAAGAAGCAACCCTCTAAGAAGCGACACTTTAAAAAGCGACACTCTCTATCTGCTCCTTCTAATCTTGACCCTGATAACTCAATTCCCTATCATAGAGATAGAACAATCTGGCATCTTCGTGTTCTGCTATTTCTCTGTGAAGTTGTAGCTACAAGAGATGCTGTCCTGAGCCCTCTTTTCAACAACAAATTGAAGGAGTTTTATTTTGATGATGGCACTCAGCGAGTTGGGCTTTACTTCGGCTGTGGTGACATTCTCAGTATGTCTCAACAAGTCAATGGCGACATACCTCTAGAAGACTTGGACGGAACCTTCAAAACTGTTAAACATGGGGCTGGCGGAGTGAATCAAACAGCCTCTGTTGTACACCACTATCGCTGGCTCAACCGAGAAGGTTATCGTTCTTACTTGGCAGGTATCGAAGGAAGACAAGCAACGTCAGCCAATGACATCCCTGTGTTATCTGACATTGATCTTTCAACAAATCAATTAGAGATGTTTGAATTGAATAAATGGCGAATCATTCCTCCCGTCACTCCTCAAAAAGTGAAGTTTGTCAAATTGTTGATCCTTCGCGGAATGTACATTGGTAGGCAAGGATACGACCCAGTTGAGCTTCAGTCTGGAGTGGATCATGCTTTTGCCAACGGTTTGTTTACAGACATTCGTAATTCAAACCCCAAACGAATTCCTTTGCTTACTACTGGCGGACCTTATGATTCGGTTCGTGTTGTAAAGAAGTTACGAGAGTCTACATTCTTTGATCAATATTTTCAAGACTCGCTTCGAAAACATCCAGGTGGAATTTTAGGTGAAGTCTATGTTCGTCTTTACGACAACATTTACAAAACTGTCACATCTTTACCAAAGAAACGATTAGCTCTACCAGCTTCACTGAAGTTGTCATTCGCTCATGCTAAACTCCTAAGGATTAGTGAGAAAATCACTCTCATTGAGCAAGAATCGAATGATGACAATAGCAAACAAGAGCGCTTATTTTTCTACAAAAAGTTGCATGAATCAATTCGTATGAAAATGGTGTCTATATAATGATCATGTAACTATGTAATTATCGTTCGCTGTTACTAGAGGTGTGCTCGTTCACTGCTACTAGATTGTTGGCCTTTGCTAATCAAATTTCCATAAAATCTGTAATTTCTTCGTCTGAACCGGGAGAAAGATTCAAACGGGCTCCACCAAAAGGATCCGGGGTGCTTTGTTTGATCGCCACAGGCGAATCAAGAGGACTCTGATTGCCTCCATTTTCAGCTTGTAGTCTTTGTAACACTTCTTCATGATTAGAGTGCCATTTATCCTCGCCGATAGGTGTGGATAGAGAGGTCCATTCATCAAGAGTGGTTCCTCTAGGTGAAGAGAAACTCGCTGATGCTGGCATCTTGACGTCTTCATCCTCTGCTGCATCGGCGTAAGCTGGTTCACATCCATTATCCACTCCATCATCCTCGGCTTCTGCTGCTGCCCCGGCACCAGTTGTATTTGAATTGGGAAGTTGTGGTGCGCCTCCATCGATCTGCAGATCTTCATCATTGAAAAATGCCGCATACCCAGGGTTAATTCGAATGAAATGTCTTCTAACATTCGGCCCTGCATGACCATGATGAAGTGTATGCCTGACATACTTATGTACTTTTTTGGTCTTCTTATTATCCAACAGAGCCAAAATATTTGGATCTGTTGGATCAATACCATAAGACTCACAAAGCTCTTCTAGCTCATCTTCTTTCATAAATGGATTTTTTGCACGCTTATGACCATACTTGTCAACAGTGAATTCTGTTTTCGAACGAATCGGATCTGATTGAATTCCTGAAATACGACCACCCTTAGCATTAGTCTTCCCCACATTTGCAGCATCATTCGGGGAAAAAAGTAACCTGTATTCAATCTGACACAACATGTTTCTTGCATCATCGTTATACTGAGTGCAGGAATTGACATGACGAGAAGTTGGGTTTGATTTTCCACATGTGCAAAAATCACCAATGTTTCCCGGACAAGATCTGGCATGGTAAGCTAATGTCTGAACAGAAAGCCTATTATGCGCTCGATCATCTTCAGTGAAGAAACAATCACATCTAGTGCATTCAATGATCATTTTACCAGAAGCATCATAGGCAATATCAAAATGCCCCGGGGAAAACAGCATCCAATTACCACCGCCGGCATGATACCTCTCGTTTGGTTTAGCATTTTTCCATATATGATGCTTTTGAAACTCATCATAATTAGTCACCATATCTATCATTAGATTTTGGTCCTTGTTCTCTCCTCCGTTGCACCGATAATCAGTGTAGCCGTGTTTTGCCTGCCTCATAGCTATCATATTTGCAGAACGGTCCTTTGTTTTGGGGAGTACTCCGAGTTGAATATCATTACTATTTGGCATGTTTACACCTGTATCAGGGAGGTTACACTCTGCCAAACGTGTATCATCATTGTAATTCCCAGCAATTTTTTGCATCATATCCAAGGGGATTTGATTATCATACTTCTTTTGTATTTTTCGAGCTTTATTAGCTTTTGGATTAGTGGAGTCGTTATCAATAGAATCAACAGATGTGTCACTCAATTTTGAACTGGTGGCATCTGTATCAATAGACTGCTTAGATGAGTCAGTAGACGGGGCAGAGACAGAGACGGTAGCATTGGTAGCAGGGAGTGAGGCGGCGGCAGCATTGTTGGACAAGGCGGAATTCCTCGTAGGTAGAGTCCATCCCGAACGTTGAAGGGGGGCTTTCGCAGAATAATCTTCATCACCAAATCTAGTGATGGGTTTGCTTTGTCGCTTAGGTCGATGGCTCATGATGATGTTACTGTTTCCATTGTTGTTATGTTTTGTGTTGTTCTTTCTTTTCGTTTGGGTGCCCCAAGTGGTCATTTATTAAAACTAGTAGGCACTCGGGGTTATTCAATAACATATTCAGTGACTAACCAACACTAATTCATCTATTTTATCTGTGTGATTTTATCTGTGTGATTTTATCTGTGTCATTTTATCTGTGTGATTTTATATCTGTGTGATTTTATCTGTGTGATTTTATCTGTGTGATTTCAGCTGTGTTCATTGCAACCACCAAAGAAAGTTATACCCAAAGAATAGAAGAGTAGTATAATATACATCAATGCCAATACAAATAACTAATTAACATTCAATTAACTCCATATGCTTCTCGGGTGTTTTGCTTTCACCATCTTCCTTCCCTTGATAACTACATCCTTTGTTACTCTCAATGTTGAAGTGTCTGCATAGAATTCCTGCAGATTGGTCAAACGCCGCATAACCAATGCTGCTCTAACCGTTTTTGTTTCGTCCCCCTCTAGCTTTAAACCTTCAAACGTCAAACGGTGCATCATTATTGCATCACTTACCCCATCCAGAATAGATATATATCCACCTAATAGCTCAAACGTAAAGGTTGGTTCTACTTCGTAGTCATCTGATTTCTGACTAGAACCACCCTGCGAGTTCATTACTTTGAAGCACATTCTCATTGGACAATTCCCGTACGAAAACACTACTACGTCACTTCCTAATTGTTGCGAGTTCCTCAAGCCACCCCAACCTGCACCCTCTCTCAGCGGCATTTCACCGTTGCTCATTCTCTTCACCGCGTCTACGGTGTAATTGTCCCTGTGCCAATTTATCTTCTTGTCCAGTTTCGGGTGATAAACCATCACTTGCCATGCATTGAAAGGACTCCTTCTTGACACCCTCCTAAGTCTCGGCCAGCAGGCTCGCCAGATAATTAGTACAGCCTTGAAATAGCCATTCGTTCCTGGCCTGCATGTAATCATCTCAACGGGGCTCTCCCTGCAGGTATAGCAATATAAAGACGATACTCCTCGATTCATCTCATCTTCACTTTGTGGATCAGTCAGTGGTACAGGGCACATGCCATGTGCCACAGACATCGTTCGCCTATAAGCCTGTCGATTGCCAAGCAACCCATTTATAGGTTCGTCGGTTACTCGGCTCCTCCACTCTTCGTCATACCACATACATTCTTCTGACTTCTTTAAAAGTGATTCCTCAGTATCCTCCTTCCCTGGCCAAGCCTCTTTTGGTAGCATCCCATTAAGTTCGTCAACTAAATCAGACCCGCCTTGCTTTAACTTCAAAGCACAGCAAAAGTTGCTATTAATAGCTCTGCAGTCGGGGTGAAGAAGCACTATCCAGATGAACGAGACCATAAAAGCGTAGTAGCCACAGTTGCCGTCACCTATAACATCGAACAGGGAACCGAATTTCTTCAACTGAGCATACCCCTTGGCGTTTTCCCATTTATAATGATGCACCGGAAAGCGATGGCCTGGTCGTTCTGTAAATCGCTCCGCCAGAACAAATTTGCCAACAGTCTCTTCTGCCAAAAGATGTTTTGCTATGCTCTCGTCGGCAGATTCAGTGACTGTAGCAGTTTTTTTGTTTACGCCACCTTCAGGTTTTTTGTTTACGCCACCTTCAGGTGGTTTGAATTTTACTTCGGGATTTGCGTTAGCATCGACTGCGACAGCAGCTGGTTCTGAAGGAGGATCAACAGACTTCGCCTTCTTTTTATTTTGGGTGTTACCGACGGAGTCATCTGTGACAGAGCTATCCGCTGCAAAGGCTGAGCGTTTGTTATTAGAAGACAATGAACCGGAGTCGCTGTTGCTCTTTTGTTTGCGTTTAGGTTTAGATCGGGCGACGGAAGATGAATTCTCTAAGACGGCAGAATCGGCGGCAGAATCGGTGGCAGAGACAGAGCATTTGGGATCAGAGACGGCAGCGGAGGCAACGACGGGGCATTTGGTTTTGGAAGAGGGGGCCGAACCTGGTGAAGCGGCAATGAGTCGATCGGGCCCCTTGCCGGCGTTGCTCCGTTTCGGGCGGGCCATGATCTGTGATGTTGTGATGGATTGCTTGGTGTGTGAGTAGTGAATAGCTGTGTGGGCGATGGGCAAAAATGAAAAGGAGTGAGAGAAGGTAATGGTAAGTAACGGCAAAAATAGCTGTGTGATTTTTATAGATGTGCGGAAAATGAGACTAATATGTTGAGGCATGAGGCATGGTTGATGGTTGAACGTTGAACAAGAGAGGGATTGTTGCCATGTGGATTTGTGTGGATTCGTTATTTGTTCACGTTCATTCTCTTCGGTTCTTCTTCGTTCGGTATCGTTCGTACCGTTTTTTAATTTTGAGGATATCTCTTTCTCGTCTCTAGACTTCGCATAAAAACATTCCGGGGTACCAAAATACCTACGGGGGAAGAAAATAAATGCTCTCGTGATTGGGGGGGCCGACTAATTTTCGTTCTACTATGGGTTTGGTGAGGGATGAAGTTCCCGCGAACACGAATTATCTTTTAGGCCTTACTTCTGAACCCTGGTGAACAACCTTTCTGAACGGTTATGTCCGATGGTTGTCCGTCTCGCGTCCGGGTCACACAGATAGGTAAGAAATAACTCTAACTTGTGCAGTTGATTGCAGTGTCGAAAGTCGAAACTCAATCATTGCAATACTTTGGTACCTCTTACCTCCTCTCCAGAATCAAATTACAAATCATTACAATACAAAGCCATGAGATCTCTTTTCCAACGCCTTTCATTGGGAGCTTTATTCGTCATTGACTTACAGGTTGTCAGAGTTTGTTGTACAGACCCCGAGCTCATACAAGACAAACGTCAACACCCAAAACCCCGCCGCCGACTCGACCCGACTGATAATATCGTTGAGGTTATTGATGAGGAGATTTCCAACGGTGTAAAACATCCCCGATTCACGCTAACGGCCGCATTTGAAGACACCACCCAGCAGAGTCGTTTGCGACGGTTTCATACCAGAAATTCTGCTACTACGCCCGAGCCCTTCACAGTAGATGTAGTCCTAACGGATCCGTCCATTACAGAGGCCACCTCCTTCTCCGTGGATGGAGGAGAGAGCAAACCCGCCAACAGCAGCAGCACTAAATTTTTAGTGGCAGACCATCATACTGACTCCAGCAATAGCTTTGCAATTCTGGTAGTCGACGTGGAAAGTGGCTCTGTCAAGGGCATTGTTCAGAAGGACCAGCAGCTCGTCAAGTGGGTACAAGATCCAGGCGATGTGGCTGTGGTTAGTGATGCTAGTTTCAATCCTCCTTCGGATTGGACGTGTGGTGCTACCGGTACTGTGGTGGGACGTAGTCTTGAAGAGGATCATGATCATTCTTCACATGACGCTGACCACGATAGCCATCACGATTTCAATCTTGCCAACGTGAAAAACTTTACCGCCCAGCTTGGTATCGAAAGAATGAATCTACAAAATTGCCGTCGCGTCTATGCCACTGATGATTGGCCAAACGAGTATTCGTATCAGGTTGACTTATATATTGAAGTTGATACAGCCATGGTGACCAATCACGATCCATCAAATGCTGCCGAGATGCCAAACACAATCATTTACATAAATGCTCTTATTACTGGTAAGGTTGTCGAGCATTTCTAGAGTTCTCCAACGTATCTATTTGATCTCATATTTTGCATATAATCTTGAATCCGAAACAAAGCTATCTCGACTATCTACAAGAGAGAAATTGATACTCATTGTAAGTGAATATTCATTTGTTGTTTCTTCCTTGTCCTCTTCATTTCCAAATAACCCTTCGCTTAATCATGACAGTGAATGTAATACATGTTGCAAGCACCAACATCTATGACGATGCTGCCACAGCCACAGCCGGTGGCGCCCTTGCGATCATGGAAAACACATATGCAGCATCGACCTGGCATTATACTGATGCCAATGGAAACCAGCCAGACTTACACCATGGGATTTTGTACAAGGATGTTGGAGGAGGTGAGCACGAAATAATTGAACGGTATTCTCAATAATGCTATCTATGCGTGAACCCGAACTGATTCAAACGTCGCGGATACAGGTATTGCAAACCTTCTCATAAACTCCGACGGAAGTAAGTATGGAGTTCAATGTGATCCGACGTATGGGTGTGGTGTTTCTGGTGGTGTTCAAGGGTCTCTATCGAATATTGATAGTATCCCCACAATGTTTTGGTGAGACATTGTATTTCTAGTGTTGATTTGTGCTATGTTTTGATATTGAACTAATATCATTCCAAAAAATCTTCACACCCTGCTCAGGGATACTATGTTTCTCGCCCATCAGTACTGATCTTGTTTCGTTTCCTCGTGTCAAATCAGACATAACTTTGGCAGGTGAGCTCAAGAGAGAAGCCAATGCAACACAGTCTATCCATGCCAACGAAATTCCTGATACATTCTTCTTTTATTCTTACCGTAGTGGTCACACCCATGACTCGTATTCTGTAAGAAATGTCTGATCCAATTTGTTGTTTCAGGTTTTGTGATCTATGATTTTCATATATAACTTAGTCTGACCATTCTTCTTTCCTTTATTTCAGCCACTTATTGATGAATGTGGTTTATCTTCATCTAATTGTAATAGTCTTGTAGATGGTACAACTCCTGTAGGCACAGGCGATGCAACTATCATGAGTTACTGGTAAGTCTTTCGTTTTTACATGATTCATCTAGTTATTATTCAATCAGATATTGGTCATGGTGTAGTATAAAACTAACCAATGACATGCGTGCATTCATTTCAAAGCCACTTGTGTTCTGGTGGAAGTAAGTTTTTATTTCTGTTTATCTTGAGCATAATGACTTCTTGCATCCATATGTCTTATCTCAATCCACAATCCAACGCAATAGCGGGCAATATTGCTTCTACATTTGGCGGAATATGGGATAATGGCGATAGGACTGATGTCAACAATTGGCTAGGGTAAGTGCTCTTTATGACTTATGCATATTTGATTTAGTTCCTCCGCTTATTTATGCATCACATTTTTTGTGACACAGTACTGACTCTGGTTGGGGACAAGATCCTAGGAGAGTGTCGCACGTAAGTGCCACTGAAAACTTAATCTTGTACTTGTTTGTTCACGTTATACACTTGGAACTTATAACTGAATTGTTTCGGTCAACTCCAACGCAGCACATGTACAATCATATTGCAACTCTTGGATCATGTGTCGAACCATACCTCACAGGTGTGTTTATGTGCTTGCTCTTTTACACTGTTTCAAACAAGCAGAAATCATTATGCTAAATCGTTTGTTTGCATTATACCCGGTAACAGTATCAGAGCAAAGCTGCTCAGTCGATACAGACTGCCATGATGGGAACAGGTACCTTAATTTCCTCGACCATCTCTTACCTTTCATTCTGAACACAAGTTTTCCCTCACTTTTTCGATGCTATTTCTTTCCGTAGTTGCACTCTAGATACATGCGTGTCAGGATCATGTAGTAATACCATGCAAGACAACTGCTGTGGAAATTTCGTATGCGAGGCAGGCGAATCAAGTTGCTCTGACTGTGGTCCATTCATCTTCAATTCACCAACTAGTTGTCCCTGTGGAATTCCATATACTTATATGTTCAGTGTTGAAGCCATCAACAGCATCATTCTATCAAGCATATCAGTAATCGTTTACGCAGGTTCATCAGACATCACACTTTACACAGCCTTGGTGAGACTCATAATGATTGCCTCAATCCGTACTTAATTCAAAACCCCCACTTGCTTACATCTTCTTACAGGGAGGCTACGACGACAAGTTTTCTGATTCTACATCATGGACAGAAATTTACACTACCACCACTACCTCGGGCAGTAAGTGCAATGAGCTTGCAGGAATTTGTCAACCTAAAGCAATGTGACACTAAACGCAGGCTCTACTCAAAGGTATGGCACACCAACATTATGGAATATACCAGATAAATCATTTGTAAAGCTCAGCATTGCTCTTTTCAGCTTTTATATCTACGCAACAGGCCAAATCATATCTTCTCCACTGTCTTCAAATGATCCCCTGGTAGCAGACGACAATATCAAAGTACTGACATTGGCTAGAGGTGGACAGGACCTTTGGGGAGGCAGGTATTCTAATGAATACTCGTTGTAAGTGTCTTTTCAAGATTTTGATCTTGTGAATTTTCAATCAATCACTTAATAATGTCAATAAATCATTACAGTGCCGGGAGTATAGAATATTCCCTTGAGGTGCCAGCGGAATCTTCCTCTCCATCTTCTGCACCATCATCTCAGCCAAGCTCAGTGGTATGTGTTTTTGATGATACATCTCAGATTTATCTCACAATCTCATTTGATATGCTATCGTTCGCCAATAGCCATCCTCAGCACCCTCTGAAACTCCGAGTTTCTTGCCATCGGGCAGCCCATCAAAATCATTTTCTCCATCGAATTCCCCTTCAGATATCCAATCGTCTAACCCCAGTTCAGAGGTATGTTAGTTTTAGCAATGTTGAATTGTTTCACAGTACCATAATGAGCCCGCAAAAGCAATATATTTGGGTTGACGACTTCAAAATGATACTCACTTGTACTTCTATGATTTTTCTCTTCCAGCCGTCCACCGTCCACTGCACCCTCTGAAAACCCTAGTCAAACTCCAAGCTATGTGCCTTCAGAGACACTATCATCTAGTCCTTCACATAACCCAAGCTCAGAAGTATGTTAATAGAGTTGAATTGTTTTTTCACTATTATGAGGCTTCTTGAGATGTATAGAGCTTTACTCACATTATGCACAATTTTCTTATCGTAGCCTTCCTCCACACCCTCTGAAACTCCTAGTTCTTCACCATCAGTCACACCATCATTATCTATGTCTCCATCGAATTCTCCATCTGAGAGTGAATCGTCTGTTCCTAGTTCAATGGTGCGTCTTTTTCATTGTTTTTAATGGTTGAATGCCTTCAGCCTGACAATATACATATTTTGGATTTATTGTTCCAAAATACTGAATTGTTCTTGTAAATGATTTCTATCTTGCAGCCTTCTTCTACACCCTCTGAAAGCGCTAGTCAAATTCCAAGCTCCATGCCTTCAGAGACACCATCATCTGAGCCTTCACACAATCCATCAGTTTCGGGCTCCCCGACAATTCAAGCAAGTATGAACCCATCATCTTCACCAAGCACAAGTGCATCACCTACTGCTCGCATTACTTCTCCACCAACAAATACTAAGCCGACAACACAGGCTCCAACCGCTCCTCCTCCAAAATTTTATCCAGACTTTCCAAACTCGGTCTGTACCAATGATGGAAACGAAGACGCCTATATGACGGATAATCCTGAGGAATATCTGTTTGAAAACATCGAAGAATGCTGTAGTCGCTGGTACTCTTGGGATAAAGAAAATTGCTACGCCTTAGATTCCAGCTACGTTGACCCAACTGATACACTATACTACCCGGACTGGTCTCAGGAGATATGTACCAATGATGGCAATGCTCCGGCATACATCAGAGCTAAACCTTCATTTTGGATGTTCGGTATGTTCATATGCAAATGTCAAATGTCGGCTCGTATTTTTCTGTAAATGGCTCTCAACTCTCACAACTCTACTTCGTTCTTGTCAAAATCTCAGATAATCTAGCAGATTGCTGTATGAAATATATGAGTTACAATTACTATGACTGTCTGGCCTCAGACCCGTCCTACATAAGTCCAGTTGCAAGCTTGTTCTTCCCTGATTGGGAAGGAAGCAATACGGGTTGTGTCGCAGATGGCAACGCGCCTGGTTATATGGTTTTGAACCCATCTGAATACATGTATGAAAACCTCTCTGACTGCTGCCAAGAACGCTACCCATGGTTATTGGACTGTTATCCCTCTAGCACTTCAACACTTTGGTGCTTCGGGAGCTTTAATAAGTGTATTCAAGAATGTGAGCCCTGGGACTATACATACGAGACAAAAAATAAATGCTGCACTGCCAGGTGAGAACATTTGCATTAAAAGGCTTACTGGTACCATAACATTCTTTCAACTTTCAGAATATTCACCCAATTCAACTCAATTCTGTCTGGCAGAGTTTGGTGGGCCGAAAAGGAATGCATGTCCGATTAGTATGGTGCTCATTTGAGAACATAGAGGTAATGCACTAATTAAATACATGAATCTACCTGCAACACGAGATATTAGATTTTAATTTCCTATGGTACCTATCCCTATGTACAGATTTCAGAACCAGAACACTCAACACTCAACACTCAAAACATTCAGCCAAAACGGCTTTTCAACTATGGTGGTGGGATGAACGAATGAGACTAAGTATCGATTCCTCTGTAGAAAAACTAGGCATAAGTAATGAGGGTTCTCAACTCCCTCATCTGCACGGCTGATAGATCAGTCTAAGTAACGATTCCTGTGTAGGCGTTCATGAACTAAACGAGTTAAGAAGCGAGAAATCCACATTACTTGTGGTTCGCTTCTTTGCTAGTCTTGAAAATCCACTTTTTATTTAAGCCTCAGCGAGCTCTCTCATCCTCTCCTCCCTCTGCTCGCGTCAGCCGGCAACCGGCAACCATCACAAAACCCAAACACCACGATCGATGGACGATGGACGCATCGCCCCACCATGATGACAACAACCTCTTCCACTGGTGCTGGTCTGAGCAGGTGCTCTTTTGCTTCAGGTAATGCAAACAGCGGCGGTAAGCAATTCGCCAACGCCATTCATCACCTCAGATTCCCGCCCGCCTTCCACCCATCACCGGGACGACGATTGACGATCGATGATTGATGATGGACCGAATTTCCGTGGCTTGTCCCATCCACGATGACGAC
Source organism: Cyclotella choctawhatcheeana (assembly GCA_036939855.1). Lineage (NCBI taxonomy): Eukaryota > Bacillariophyta > Thalassiosirophyceae > Thalassiosirales > Thalassiosiraceae > Cyclotella > Cyclotella choctawhatcheeana. The sequence goes on from JALLPH010001096.1 coordinate 11,872, forward strand.
GACCTCTTCGCTGAACTCATTGACAGCTTTTGCGGCAAAAAGCGACCCTGGCATGACAGACAATCAAATGTGTGCGACGTGTGATGTTGTCTAATTTCAATTGGGTAAGAAATAATGATGATGATGCTTGAGTTTTACTTTACCCCTTTTGCTCTCTATTATGCTCAAAATTCTTGCACTGATTACGATTTCCAACTTCTGCTAATCAACACGTTAAAGTTCTCATCGTCGACAATCAAAGAAGCATCGACATAAATGATATTGAATGGGTATGTACGGAACATGGGGGTACGACAACTCATACTTTACTTTCGTTCTTTTGAATGCCGCCCGGCTCAAAATACTTACAGTGAATTTGATGTACATTCTTCTTACCACAGTTCAAATTCGATCCTTTTTCCCTATAAGCAATGCATAGCTGACATTTTGGCGTGCCGTCAACCTCAAAGTTTCGACACT
>JALLPH010001097.1:0-12291 GCA_036939855.1 Cyclotella choctawhatcheeana
TTCTAGTGATCTTCCTCTTGCAATTTGCAATGAGACGTATCGTTTCACCAGCTGAGATTCGAGCGTATGATACTGATACTTCATCCAACACAGAATCTTGCTTCCAGCCTCAACAGGACGAAAGTGATGACGAGACTATGAGCAATGTAGGTGATAATGAGGATGGTGAGCAAGAGATAGGATGGGGTACGTACTTAGCTGTATTTAGTTACAAAGAGTACATTAGATACCTCAGTAAGTGGGCGATGTGGGTGGTATCCGTTAAGCGAGAAGACCTCCCACCAACTTCGCACGTCTCATCATGTGAGAGCGTTGTGGTGATTGGTGATTGGTGATGCCCATGCCCTCGCTCCTAAACCATGAATGCAAATATCTCTGTCATGAGCTATCAAATCTGCCTGTTGCTCGAACTTTGACTTACAAAGGGCACCGAATGATAAGCCGTAACAATGGAATTTCCAACAGAAGCAGCATACACAGCCCTCTCGTACGAAGACACATCAGTCCTCCTATCCGAGATGCAACGCCAAAGTGCTTCTATGGATGCTTCTCGTGACGAAGCTGAGGAGTATCGTGAGGAGGGATATGAAATCAACATTGGTGTCAATAACACGTTTGAAATATCGGCAGCTGATACATGTAACAGAAGTGTCTTCAGTGGTGAGACAAACAGTATGAGTGAAATGAAGAAGCCCTGGCGTAGCAATAGTTTGCCTATGCATCTGAAGAAGCGATCTAGCAATGGCGTGTTAGAGGCACCTCTTTCTCCTCATATAGACACATTGTCTGTTATGGATCCCCCCGTTGGGAAAGATCCGGAGAATGAAGAAGAGTATATGACGGCAGATGAGGGGTCTAGTCTTGTGGATACGTTGAGTGATTTGGCAGATGGTGTGGATTTTGAGTTGGATACTAGTAAGAAAAGATATCCTTTTGTCAATTCTTTAGTGATCACACCTGACCATCAAATCCATCTTATATTTCAACAGTGAAAGGACTTCTTTACAAAATTAAACGAGAACGTGACACCTACAAACGCGCCAATCACTCCCTTCAAAAGTCTCTATCCGAGGCTATTGCACTAAAATCTAACAGTGAGTAACTGTTGTGCATGCGTCGCAATAAAATCTCAGTGCACTTACTTAGAAATGATATTATGAATAAATTTATAGTGGAAGCGGAACACCGTGAAGCCTTCGATATGATCATTTGCTCGGCCAACAACGAGAAACGGCACTTAGAAGACGAGTTGCAAAAGAGCACTATCAGTAAACGCAAGTTGAAGAAATTAGTTGGCGAAATGTTGGAGGAGAAAGCTTTACTAGAAGAAAAGTTGAAGGAACAAGAAGATAAGTTTATGGATACTCAAGTGGGTGATCTTGAAGCTAAGCTTGAGGAGGAACGAGGACGGCATTTTGCTGCATTATCTGATGCCATTACCGACCTTGAGGCAAAATTTGAGAATGATTTGAAGGATGCGATGAAAGAGAAGGACGAAGAGATGCAAAGCAAAGAAAAGGAACACAAAGTGGCAGTCAATAAGATGGAGTCCATATTTAAAGATGCAATGGAAGAGAAGGAGGCAGAGATCAAGAAGGAGAAAAATTCACATCACATGGCTATTCAGGCATTGGAGAATGAAAAGATGTTAGTCAAAGAGGATTTAGAGAGGATAACCGATGATCTGAACATTTTGAAGGAAGAGCATGCAGTGATTAATGAAGTTCATGATATGGAAGTGTGTGAGTTGCGTAAAGAGTTTGACCAGACGAAATCTAGGATGCAAAAGCAGTTTACGCAGAAGGAATCTTTCCTGCAGGAGGAACTGGCAATTCACAGCAAAGCCATTGATGAGCTAGAGACCAAACTTCACGTGGAGAGTATGCAGTGTCAAACCCTAGCATCTGAAGTGGCGACTAAGCATGAAGAGATTTTATCAAAAGATGCTGAAATCATGACTTTGGAGAAGAAGCTTGCGGAACGTAATGCCAACTATACTCGCGAGTATGACCGTATGAAAGCCCATCTCACGAAAATGGTAAGACACACAACTTACACTTGCATATCTGGTTATTCTTTTCAGTAGACTGACTCACTGCTCAATTCTGTCATAACTACCGCATGTTCAGTGCAACTTGGTCGAATCATCTTCGGCAGATAGAGATCGTGCTAGGGAAGAAACCAAAAAAATTAAGGCAGAGCACGAGAAGCAGAGTAAGGCATACATAGCAGAGACTGAGCGTCTGAAGCGCAAATTCAAAGACGGCGCACGAGAGATAGCGCAGCAGCTTGCCGAGAGTAACAGTGGCGAGAGCGAGGAGCAGAGTGAGCTACTAGAAAAGCTTACTAGAGATCATGAAAAACAGATCAAGGCATATGAGGACGAGATTGAGCGTCTGAAGCGCAACTTCGAAGAACTTGTTGGTAGCAAGAGTTGCGAGAGTGAGGAAAAGAGTCAGCTATTGGAGATCAAGAAAGGAGGGGCATTGGATCTCAGCGGTTGTAGCAGCGAGTCTAAGGATCGTTCCGAGAAAATTGCGCTCCTTGCTCGATTGGAGGCTACCGAGTTGACTGCTGCTGCAGATGTCGAAGTTCAGGACATCCAGCCTTGCACCAGTGATGAGGAAAGCGTTATGCACCTTGGAGACATTAATAGTGAAGAAATGATTGTCGACAATTCAATCCCTACCGTTGCAGCTGGCCCTGATCATCAACATGAAAGTCTCTCTTTTAGGGTTGAAGAATTGGAGTCTATCCTTGTTGAGAAAAACAATGAAATTGCCGAACTCAATGAGAAGCTGGTGCTAAGCCAACAATACTTGGATTCTGCCATCAATGAAAAGACTGAAGAAGTGTCCAACCTCAACGAGAAGCTAGCTCTGGCTCAACAAGAATCAGACTCTCTCAATCGTCGAGAATTGAATGTTTCTTTCAACTCGAGGCGTGCCACCCAAGAGGATGTTTCTGGCACCATTGAGCAGGATCTGTGTGAATACTCAATGAACAAAATTGACAAGAGGCTGACTCAAGAAAACTCTACCCACGATGCCATCACTCAGGAACGAGATCAATTGAGGAACGATGTTGCAAGGCTAGGATCTCTGTTGAAAGAGGCTCAGGTTGTCCATATGGAAAAGGCTTCTGCGCCAGAAGTAGAAGCCCTCTTGAACGAAAAGATGAAGGAAATAGGCCGATTAGAAGAGACAATAGCCCAACAAGAGGAAAAATTGTCTGATTATAAGATCAAAGTATGCATGCACGAACGTCTTGAAAAAGAACGCGATGGCTTGGCTGCAGAGCTTGAACAACTTAAAAAGATGCAAGGCACAGATGAGATGAAATCACCCAAGGACATGAGTGATGAAATTGCCGAGACTTGTTTGTCTCACTTCGAAAAAGATAACCAGTCACTTCGTGATTCATTGACTGAGAAGAACAAGGAGCTTGCTCGGTTAGAAATGACACTTGCTAAGCAAGAGGATGTGTTGTCCGAATTTAAGAGCAAAATTAGCATGTGCGAACGACTTGAAAAAGAACGTGATAACTTGAAGATCGAGCTGACGACATTGAAAGCCACCGTTGAAACTCCAGATGAAGAGTCAGCGTTAGCCAAATTGGGTGAAGACCTGTCCAATCTTAAAATGGAACATCGCGTTGAAATCAAATTGCTGAAGAAGGAGCATGCCACCACAAAGACCAAGTGCAAGCTGTTGAAGAAAGAGCTTCAAAAGTATTGCGCCGAACAACAAGAAATGCTTAGTGCTTACGAAGCTGAACGTCAGAGCAATGCTGATTTGTCTCTATCGCTTGAGGAGATGGTATCATTACTTGAGAGTGAACGAGTCCTTCACAGTGATCAAATGGAAAGTTTACGAGCCAAGCTTGATAAGTTGAAGGCTAACTTCACAAGGTTGAAGAAGAAACGAGTTCCTATTGATGCTGCCTACAAGGCCACCCGGATCTTGCTAGATTCTTATGAAGCTTCTCAACTCGCACCTTCGAAATTGGAAAGTGATGACCTTAAGAAACCATTGGGTCAAACTATCAAGGCTGCCCTGTCAGAAAAGGACGCTGGAATTCAAGCACTATCGAAAGAGTTGCAGGCAGCTAAGTACAAAGAAGCTGATTGTAGTCAAACTGCACCAGTTGACTCTATGGATGCACCTATCAACGCTGCATTGGCTGAAAAGCAGACCAAAATAGAAGCATTACAAACAGAATTTGACGAGTTGAGCAAAACATACTCTGATGACATGAAAGCAACAAGAGAAGAGCTCACCAAGGAGATGAATCGTCTACACAAGGCACACAATGATTCCATGCAAGCCCATTCTGATGCAATCAAGAACTACGAAACTGAAATAGCGGATGCCACAAGGAAAATAGCAGAAAAGGCAGAGGTCATCTCCTCACTAACCGAGCAATTGAATGACACCAAGGCCGAACTCAACAGTATGAAATCTAATCTTGAAAGTCATGTAACACAAGATGAAGAAGTCATCACCAAACTGCACAAGCAGCTTAAAGATGAAATACTTCTGAAAGAAGAATCATTGATGAGAGTACAGGTTTTGGAGGGAGAATTGACGGAGAAGGTGACGGAGGTTGAGGTACTGAAGCAGCAGCTGAGTGATACAAAGGATGGTTTAGATGAGCTGGAGGCTGAGCTTGAAAGTCATGTAGAAAAAGACTTGAAGACAATTCGCACCCTTGAACAACAGGTGGCTGAGGAAAGACATTTGCGTGAGGTAAGCATTGAGAAAATGAATGGTTTGAATACAGTCATTTGTGAACTCAAGAACAATCTTACCGCATCCAAAAACGACCTCCAGAGCATGAACACTAAGCACATAGATGAACTCGAGGAGGCTTCAGCGATTCACGAAAAGATTAAAGAAGAACTGACGACATCTCAGGCCCAAGTTGATGAGTTGAATGCCAAGTTAGACTACTGTGAGGAAAAATTAGGAGCAGCACAACGTGAGCAACAGAATCTTGTTATTGAAGGTACGGGAAGGCAAGAGGAATTGTCAAACGCTCGTGATCAAATTGAGCAGTTGAACGAAAACATTTCTAAATACCAGAAGCAAGTGGCTGCGTTGCAGAGTGAATGCAGTCAGTTGAAGCAGTCTACTGAAATTGCCACCTGCTCACAAAGAGAGTTCGAAGGAGAAGCCAAGAAGCACTGTGAAGAGATAGAGTTGCTGAAAAAACAAATGGCAGCTGCGGACATCAAATCAAAGCAGATTCTAAAAGATGAAGTTGATAGACTTAAGGCTGAATTCAATGAAGTAATTGCTGCGTTCGAGAAAGAGTTAGTTGATACATGCGAAAGCAATGCAAATGAAGTCAATGATATGCAGCGTAAGCTGACCGAATCTGAGGAGAGAAGTCGTATGATGAGTGTCGAAATAAATGAGCTGAATAACCAGAAACAAAAGATTATGGATCAACTGGATGAAAAGGTAGCTCTAGAGATTGATCTCGCTATGGCCCGCAAACAGCTTGCTGAAGCCAAAGAAGTAGAGGAGACTTTATCGCAGCTGAAAAATCAGCATGCATCACTTCTAGACTCGTTTGAGGAGCTGAAACAGACCAACCTCGAGGCTGAGTCGTCAAAAGAGGACCTAAAGAAGAAACTACACGAGACCTCTCTTTCTATTGAAGATCATTTGCTAGCGTTCAATGACCTCCGTGAAGACAATGGCAATTTGAGAAAAGAATGTGAGATGCTTCGTGGAGACGCCTCTTCTCTTCATGAGCTTGTATCTAACTTGACCAATGAGAAAGAGAGGTTGATGAATGAGATAGATGAACAAGCTGAGCAATACCAAAATGTGAGCAGTATCAAGACGGCCCTTGAAAAGGAAATTAACAAGTACAAAAATCATCAGTCCAGCTTGGAAATCCTTGTATCAAACTTGCGTGATGAAATTGATCAGCAGCAGATTGATACTTTAAAACAGGAGAACAAAACGGCCAATGGCCACCTTGATGAGATGGTTACTTACTGTGACAAGCTCAAGTCTGATTTTGCAGAGACATCGACATCACTTCGCAAAGAGATTGATAATCAAGCACACTCCATGAGAGACGTAATAAATGAGCTGAAAAATCAACTGCTTGCTACCGAAACCGAAAAGGAAGAAAACAGAAGGATGTACGAGAAAGATATTGAGCTACAACAGAGCGTAAGTTCCAGGTCATTGAGAATATGATTTGTTTGGTTAGTTCTTATTCAATTCTGAACTCAACATTTTTTACTTCTGTTATTACCTCTCACAGGAGGTTGAATCATGGAGAAAGAAAGACATTAAAACTCTGGAGGACTTAGATTCGTTAACTAACCTGGTTGCTGGTCTCAAACAAACACTAGAGGAGGAGAAGTTAAATAGTCAATTACTCAGATCTCATTTCAAGGAGAGTGAGTCGGAGAGGAATGCTGCCATAGAGCATAACAATGAACTTCAGGATGCACTAGCATCAAAAATTGCCGACGAGGCTGTCATGCAAGAAAGAATCCGTCTCATTGAAGCAGAGGTATTGGACCTTCGTCCGATGCCTGACAAGCTCACTAAAATGATGAAGACAGAAAGTGTTATGAGGGAGCGCATTCAACTGCTCGAGTCCCAATTGAATGAGCTTGGTGAGGTTGAGAAAAGGCTAATGGATGCTCAGAATATCGAGACAACCATGCGTGATCGCATTCGTGGCTTAGAAAATCAATCAATGAATTTCCAAATGGAATACAGAGACAGCATCAAGCGTAAGGAGGAAGAGATTTCTAAACTTCGAGTTCTTCTTCAAGAATGCCGAGAGAAGTTACAGAGACTCATGAAAGAAAATGAAAACTTGAAGCATGATAATGTTGAATCTACTTCTAGTCTAAAGACCATGCTCAATGAGGCAATCCGTGGACGTGCGGATACTGAGGCGTCGTTGCAGGAGAGTTTGCAACTGCTTGAACAGCAAAAGAGAGTTGATATCAAGAGGAAGGGTGAACTGTGCAAGTTAGAACAGACGGTAGAGATTTTGAAATCAAAAGAGCGTTATTTGGAAAGTTATGTGTCATCGTTGAAGAATCAAATCAACAGAGATTCCAGATGATAGGGATGATGATGTACAGAGTAATTTCTTTGATTGTGTTGTAATAATGAATAATATGTGACAAGCTATTCACTAACAGTAGTAGGTAGAAAATATGATGAATGCATAAAAATCACAAGGGGTCTATGATAGTATGGTAATGCTGGTAGGTAGATAGATTGATCCCACGTATCCACTATCCACGTGCCACTCCATCTCTACTCCCTCTCCGACTGTATGGCGACTTGGTAGCTGGCCTCTGGCCTCTGGTGTATCTAGCTTGACCATCAACACGGTGCCATAAGCCATAACCATCATCTATCTAATCTAACAAGACTACATACAATGCAAGAAGGCTGTTATCTACTTTTCCATAACGATTCTGGAGGAAGGCTGGAGTTGCAGTACTCAAAGACAGCTGTAGAGAAGGCCATCGCTTTTTGGGCGGCCGGGGAAGGAAAGAAAATACAAGGTGAGTAAAGTGCGGCACTCACACTTTCACTTATATTCGTGGGAATATAAACTAATAATTAATTACCCCAGGGTTCAAATTTAATCAAAACGCTGGCAGGCAAGAGCTCATCAAGGGTATTGCCGGGGGAGACGCAAACAGGAAGAAGTACTTTAGCGGCTGCTGCCAATTTATCAAAGAAGCGAAAAAGGTAATTTTACAATTCACTAAAATTGGCATTCATTAACGCTTTCTGCTTTGTCCAATAACAGTAAATTATTGTCGCTCAGTACAACGGCAGTGTGACTTTCTTCAGCCCCATCGAGCAAGGCATTGACGTCGATGTATTCACCTTTTCTAAAGATGGAAATAAAAGTGAGCAATTAGATTTCCAAAGTGGTAAGGAGATGCATTCTGTATGTAACATAGATGCGGTTGCTGTTATCCCACATATGAATGATTGTTTCACTGGAGTTAAGAGCATGGATCAGACAACTTTCAATAATAAGGGCAATATGAGTGGTTACGCGACAATGCTTTAATTTGCAACAGTTTGAGTTATGCAATCATCATCGGTAACATAATGCATAGGCGATAAACATCTATGTTGAAACAACTGGGTCAAAGCTAAGTTAAAAGCAGATTTAATGCAACAACGAAAAATCAACAATTTTGCCAAGAGCATCCCCACAAATGAACTGCAATTGTAACTTTATGATGTAAAAACTCATGAAGTTTCGCTCCGTAGTCTTTCCTTAAATGATTTGGAAAAGGGTGAAAGACATCTCTACTGAACACCATGACCTGGGATTCATCTATGTGTAACTCATTTCGCTCGCCATGGTACCCATTGCATATATATCTGAATACCGTGCGTGTTAGTAAGCCCGGACCAGTATGTTCAATAATATCCATTGCTGTAGGTTTATCTGCAACTTTTAGAGAATCTTGGATTGTAGTTAATGATTCAGTATCAAGATATGATGTCAACAGACATTTCACTGAATTCATTTGTTGTGAAGTATTGCCTCTAGCTATTAAGCTTCGGCAGTATGTCTGAATAGACTGCATCATGTTCCAGACTATTGGATGACCACCTCTACAGCATGACATGAGACCATTGTTCAATTCCAAACAGCCAGTATTACTTTCTCCACAAAAGAATTGCAAAGGTAGCATAACTTTCAAAGATGGTGTACCCCCATCGCGGATGATGTTATCCAAACAATCCACGCACCAATAGTCAACATCTACGTATGTTCCCCCGAAAGTTTTGAGAATTTCTAGACGCAAAATGTCCGATGCCATTGCATAATGCTGTATTTTCATCGCATGTTTGAACTCCTCGGCGTTATGCATTTGAGATATTGCCAGCTTAAATGAATCTGAAGTGTTGGGTGTATTATCATCTATGATATCTTTGTCGGTCCATAGATGAATTCGCCATCCATCACTTGGTGAGTGATGCTTCTTCCATGAGAGCATGCACTCGTTCCACTCTAAACCTTCTGAGGAATGATCTAGGAATGGAAATTTCGGGATGGAATTCGATCCCAGCCAAATGAAATGTATAACTTTTGGAATCTCGGTACCTCGGATATTTTGACCGTCATAATATTTGCTCAGGGACATTCGTCCCCTGCTGTCAGACAAAGCACGAAGGGTATCGATCCATCTTTCTTCTTCTTGTGCAGATGACGACCATGCCTTAACGACCATGATGTGATCAATGATCAACAGGCAATGATCAACAGGCACAACAGCTAGCTAGCAGGCTATGCTAGAGGCTGCTAGAGGCTAGCTGCGAGGCTATCTACCTAGAGAGGCTATGGTAGCAAAAAGCAAAAGCACGCCCCCGCCCCGTTACATAGTACCATAGGTACTACTACCTACCTACCTACCTACCTACCTACCTACCTACCTCTACATACACAGTTCGGAACGTTAGCTCGCCCCTTCTCCTGCCAACGCAACGTTTGAATTATTGATGCCAACCCCAAGAACCAATCCAACAATCTCCTGGATTCAATAATTGTTCATCAGGCACGCAGGTGTGCAACAGAAGAAGATAAAGTCTAAGATAGGGAAATGAAAGTCTCTACCCCGAGGTCCAGCCGTCTTGCATCCATCGCAAATGCTAGGCGACGACAGCACAAAGAACGCATGTCATCCGGCAGTCCAAACGCAACCAAAATAAGTGGGTCTGATTCTCCTTCTTTCACATCACCGAGGGTAGAAGGATATGATAAAATGTCTAGTCTCAGAATGGCAGGAAACAACAAGTTGTCTGGTATTGTCGAGAAGGAAGCAGCAAGCCCGTTGACAAGGGATGCAGGAGCGGAGACAGAGACAGCACAAACTATCGATATCATGCCTTCTACTGGTTCGACCAATCAAGAAAATATCAACCAATCAAATACTCTCAATACACTGCCAACAGATGATGAATCCATTTCCACTTGGTCCCAAGCACAGTCCACTGTTTCGGGATGTACTGATGACAGTTTCTTCGCACAGAATCAGAACAAAGTACCCACCAACAAACGTAGACCTGTCAATATCACAGTGGTTACTGAAGAAATATTAAGTCCACGAACTATACTGTCTCCGAAGCAGCAGAATGGCAATGTATCATTTCGTGGGATGGCCTCGCCTCAAAGAATACTTACGCCACGCACACCAAGCACGCCTAAAATGTCTGGAGGTAATGCTTTATCAAAAGGTGATCCACGCAGTATGATGAAACTTGTTGATGAATTGACACAAGAGCGTGATAGGCTGCGGTCGGATTGTAATTTGTATAAACAAAAGTTACACAAGGCAACGGAGGACAAGATGGCTGTGGTGCAGGAGAAGGATGATCGGATTACTGAATTGATGAAAAGTGTGGGTAATCTGACTGTTTTGATTGATGAAGTGGATGAAAATTGTGGCAAAGAATTAATGGAAGTAAATCATAATAGTAGTTGGGATGGTAAAACTACGAAGGAGCTGCAAAAGGAATTGTCAAGTACTGTTTGCCAGTTGAATCAATTGAGAGTATCGTACGAGAAGTTAAAGCAAGCGAGTGCACATGGCAGACAGACCATAAAAGAAAAGGTTCAGAGTTCTACAATCGATGCAGGGAAGAATAAGAGCACTGTTGAGAAGTTAGAGGAGGAGTTGTCACAGGTAACGTCCGAGTTCGAGGAATGTGTTGGCGAACTGGAGAAGGCACTAAGTAAGGAGAAGGTAAGCAGCTACTAGTGACATGCACCTCTCATACTTTCACACTGTTCAAAACAAAAATACACTTATTTTCATCAACTGTCACCATAGGAGTACCGAGCAACAATTGATAATCAAACTGTCATCATAGATGGTCTTAAGGAGCAGTTAAAGAGTAAAAAAGAGCTTGAATCCAATTTCGATGAGTGCGTTGAAGAACTCAGTAGGCTTCAAGACGAGCAGAAGGTTAGTGTGAGGTGCAACGATGTTATCAACCGCTCATCGCTAAGAAACTTCTAACATCTATACTTTTGCCTAGAAATACCGACCGACTATTGAACACCATACTTCAACAATAGAGTCACTCCGAAAAGACCTCTTGCAGAAGCAAGAAAAGGTCAATGACATTCTCGATGAAAAGTTTAATATCGAAAAGGCTATGCATGAACGTGTCCACGAAGTGGAGAGTAAATTGAATACATTTTCGAATGAGCGCAACGAAGAGAAGCTTAACTACGAGAAGACTATCAAGAATCTCACAGAGCAGCTTGAAGGGATAGGAGAGATGAAAAAAGGTTACGAGAAGAAGATTGCTGACTTAGAATCCAATCTTGAGTTTGCCCAGAAAGAAATGTCTGATGCTAAATCAACGTTTGTTACTAGATTCAACGATTGCAACAAGGAACGAAATGAAGTCTCAGCTAAGTTGGAGAAATTGATGAAAGACTTTGAAGATGCTAAAGCCTCACGAGGAAAAGATCTTCACTCGTTAGAATCTGAGCTTGAAAAGACATACGCGTCCAAGTTAGAGACAGACAAACAGCTTCAAGATACTAGAAGACAGCTCCACAATGCTTTGCATAGCCTTGATGCGATGTCAATGGACGAGGGCAAAATGAAATGCGAACTCAATCGTATTATGGATCATCTTTACACAGAAAAGGATGCTCTTCACAAGGAGCTTGTTGAATTGAGACATCAGACTGAAGAGCAGAAAAATACTATCTATCATTTGAACCAAGATAATATGAGGTGTGAGCAATCATGCAGTGAACTTCGCACGAAAGTTAGAGAGCTTGAAAGGTTTAATAACTCTACAGCCCATTTCTCCCAATACTCGAATGAGAAAGAAATGATGGAAGCTGAAATCAAATACCTAAAGAACATGCTGGCCAATAACGGGCCACATGGTAATGGTATAGCGGAACTTCAAGCCAATGACAAATTGAAGTCTCTGGAACTTTCAAAGGCAAAGCAAACAATTCAGAAGCTAAAGACTAAAGAAAGATACCTTGAGTTGCGAGTAGAGAGTTTGGCAAATCAAATCACCAAAACAGTTCAGGAGTACGAGACCAGATTGGGTGATGCACGGGAAATGAATTCAGGAGCGATATAAAATGCAAGACAGACAATTTTGTATACGAATATTCATAGAATAATGTAAAGGCAGATAGGGTACAACTATACTAGTATACCCTACGTAGATAGTTTCCCGAGAGTTTCTCTCGAACTCCTAAAACTAAGTTCATAATTTCCGTTTTAGTAGC
>JALLPH010001098.1:0-12274 GCA_036939855.1 Cyclotella choctawhatcheeana
CTACGGCAACGCTAAAACTAAGATGTCACTTTTTTGTCAGATTACGATGATATGAGGACTTTACGGTATCGTTGTGTATTTAAAAGAAAAAGAAAATATTCCGAAACAGAGGAGTTGAAGTTTGCTGCCGTTGGGTATCTCCTTCTCATATTTTCAAATCGTCTGGCACAGCTTTCAAATGACGCACGCTGAGAGACCCCCAAACTGCATGCTGAGCACTCTCTGTGACGGCTGACGGCTGGCAAAGTAAAAGAATGAGACAAACTTCTATTTTACCAACAACCAGAAAAGTATCACGATAGCTCGACAGTGGATTAATATTAGTTGCAGTGCTCTAGAAAAGGTGAGGGCTCGGGGTAGGGGTGCGGCTGTTGCTTTTTATTACAGCTGTCTTGGCTGTAACTTACTTTTCATTGGGGTGATGGCTGTAGGGGTCACCTCTACTCTTGATTGATCCACTTGGTAGCCTCTTTGCCTCGTCTTAATGTGCCAGCAGCTACTCTAGGTCTAACATCCATTCAATTTCAATTGCCGAATTTTAAGAAATCTTCTTCTGTTCAAAACGATAACGAAGCAAACAGGAAGACAGAAACACTACACCATGATTAATCTACCTTTCAGTGAAACCAAAGAGAATAACGCCCATCATCAGCAAGATGATAAAAAGAAACAGCGCTCAATAGCAGTGAACGCTGCGAATATTCTAACCTCCTCGAACCGTCATGTCAATACGAATTCGAGTGCCAACATCCACCGCCGCAGCAGTCATCGAAAGGACGAGCGAGAATGGCGCAATCACGGCAACGGAGTCTTCAGCCATCACTCACAGTCGCCATCCACGCACATCTTTGATTCACCGAATGGCAAACGAAGAGAAAGACCGGCCGTATCTCTCATCGAACCCAGCACTTTATCTTCATTTCATTCCAATTCATTACAGCGACGTCATACTGCTACTATTCCCACCTCTTGTATTACCTCCTCTCCCATCAAGTTTATCAACAGCGCTAACAAGCCTTTGAATCTCGTTAGTGTCAGTCCAAGGAACAAGAGGATAACCTCTACACACAAACGGTACATCCTGTTATGCTCGGCATTAGTGTTGTCATTAACGGGAATATATATTGATATTAATGATTTTATGGAATATGCCAAGAGTGTGGGGACTGTGACCACCAGTAAAGAATGGATACGAAATTTACCAGTATCGCTCGGCATAGCATCCAATAAAGACAGAGTTGGTAGCAGTCACATGCCAGAATCGAAAGAACGACGAACATTTAGTGGTAGTGCCTACAGCGAGAGTTTGAATCCCAATGTTAATCTTGTTGGACCCCATGCTGTTAGTATGCAGGAGGAATGGAATCGCGTACGAGAAATGAGTAGACAACGTGCCAGACAAAGGAAATTGAGGACAAGTCCCAAGAATGGAGCGGCGGGGGTGGCAGGAACAACGTATGGACAAGACCCCAGAGTTGTCGAATCTTTAGCCCCGCCAACCTTGGTATTGGACATTCCGTCTCATCGTCCATTGAATAACGAGTTGATTGATGGCATCTCTAAAACGTTACGTCGGCTTGAAGCATCGGCCACCAATGTGTGCGGAGTCCACGCCAAAGAGGCATCGCAACTCATACCCTCGAACTATCCCGAAAGTGCGGCATTAACTTCCAATTCACGAGTCGTTGTTACCGGTGCCCTATCTCAACTGGGGATGGAGGTTATTTTGGCTCTTCATGAGCAATGCGGTGTTTCCTATATCATGGGTATCGACTCGGCCTATCCCAATACACGCCAGGATCGTATTGAAATGATGGAATGGCGGAATAAGTATTTAGCCAAACGTGTACCCGGATACCAAAAATTGATGGTGCCCGTTTTTGGAATACATCCTCATCCTAAGGTTGGCGAGGAGTTGAAATATGAGGCTGTGGGAGATACATTTAGCATTATGAGGTTCCAACCGACGCATATTGTGCATTTGGCGGGCATGGAGGAGGGGATGGGGGAGCACATTGATTACGGGGACAATACTGACGCCTCTCCTTTTGCAAATGAAAGTAATGATATGATGAGACGATTTGAATCATTGGTTTCAATGGATCAGGTGCTGATGGCGTTGGGTAATGCAGGACCAAACAAGCCACAGCTGGTCTATGTCAGTTCCAATGAAGCTAGTGATAAATCTGGCGTGAATGTCATCCAAAATGGTCAAATCAAGTCTTCACCTGCAGCCAGTTTGTATGGAACAACATCAGTCATCAAGGAGATGTTGGCATCATACTATCATCGTCATCATGGTGTCGAATCAGTGGGGTTGCGAGTTCCAACTTTACTGGGTCCATTTGCGCGACCAGGTTCGGTAATCTACGATCTAGCTGAGCGAACTGTCCGAAATGCTGCCGGAAAGAATGTCAAGGGTGTTCCCAAATACCATACCGATAGAAATCGCTACGATTTATCCACCATTTGGAAGAAGCGTGAGGGTGCTATTGATGGTAGACCAGAGCAGATTGCATTTGCTTCGGATGTTGCTCAAGCTGTGATTGCCTCGTTGCAATTCCGTGGAGACGTTGATAGAGATAATGGGCCAACAATCCTAAGATTGGGGTCCACGTTCAGCACGAGTATGAAAGATGTCAAAGAGAGAATGGAGGGATATCTTCCTTCTTACAATCATTGGGAATCATCTGGCGAAGCATCATCATCATCCAGTTTAACCATTGCAACAGCAGTCAGTCGTGGACTGTCCATATACGATGTTAACCGCAATCAAGATCTTCTTGGATGGTCTCATTCAACCCGTTTGCATGAGGGAACAAAATCTATTCTCGCCTCACATGTACTGAAGGCTTATCCATTCGGCTTACCAAAAAGTGTGCCTTCGCACGAAACCTTCCAACAAATTATTTCAGATAGCTTCACTCTCAATGATAGACATTCCATGCTTCCACTTCCTTGTGCTTCCGGTTGTCGATGGCCTGGCTTTTGCACAACATCAAGCTGGGATGATATAATAGAAGTCACCAAGTCTATGACTCAATCTTGTCCGTACGTTCTGTACACCGTGGATTTACGCCCAGAGTTAGTCAAGATGGAAAAGCAATCATCTCCATCTCAAAGATCTGGCTGGGAGGATCGATTCTGTAAAATAGCATTCGTCTCATCTTCAAGCAAATTGGCTAAGGGAATGTACGGTCACTTGTTGACTGATCTCACACACCAACATGAATGGAATGGAAAGCGAAAAGATGGTTATTGGTTTGTTGTGGTCGTCCATGGATCACAGTATACTCTAAATGAAGCAGAACGCTCCATGCTCAAGCTTGCGCCAAACAATATGTTCAATGACAGAGTAGAAAAGGCCATGTATGTCAACCACCGTCGAGTTTGCCTAACCACCGATCAAGCCACCGGTGTCATGAGACACCTAGAAATGAAAGGAAGAGACCACACTGACAAGAAAACCATTGTTGCTGAAGACAAGACACAGTTACAAGTCAAACTGCCACCAAGAGCACCACGTCATTCAATCTTCTTCACTAATCGGTACATTTTTGCAGACGACTACGATACTAGCAATGCCAGAAACCTTGCAAAGTTTGTCATGACCAATATGGGCATAGCTGAGACATCAGACATTCGAGCTCAAACAGAGTTCTATCAGCAAACAGCCCATTTCACCCGAACAAATACGGGACGATCGGCAAATTATCAAGAGTGGTTCCAAGAGAATCTATTCCCTTACGACTTTTTGCGTACAACATGGTTGGTTCATGAGCTCAAGTCTCAAGAGGGGCACGATCTCCGATGCGAAATGTACCAAGAACACTCAATGTGGGGAAATAATGGAATGGAAGATTTGAGCATAGGCTATGTCTTGGCTAGTCGAAAGGTTAGACTACAGCTCGGAAAAATGGCGGCCCCCGAATATGAAGGTACGGTGATGCTGCTTGTCTTTCAATGTTGTAACATTACTCCTCAACCTATTTTATCATTATTTATGAACAGGACCAGAAGAATGGTACCCTCTTCTTGTACCTAAGGAGACTACAGACGAGGACGCCATCGCAGAGGGTCCAATTTATTTTGATTACTTAGAGGAGGCTCAGAAAACAACAAAAGATGAAGCCGGAGCTGAGCTTTACATTACTTTCCTGCCCCAAAAGAGGAATGAATAAGCTGAATATATCTACTAGATGATATGGAGGCATAGGTCGTATCAATACTACATTTGTGTTACTACTACAAGGTTTAGATCATAAGATCATTTTAAGTGTCAACGTTGATAACTGATAACTCCATCTAGCATTATAATTGATCATTTCAATTCAGAGCAGCTCGCTTTTTGCTCCACGGCGGCTCGTTGAGTATCAAGTCCTAGTAATCCAGCGCTGGTGAGAGCTGCTTCAACATCATTGTGAAAATTGGAAGCAAGATCAGCGAGAGGAGGGCGACAGTTAGGACTTTTAATCAAACCCATTCGCCACAAAGCCCATTTGACAGGGATGGGATTCGCTATTCAATGCAACACGAGTTAGATTTTTGGGCAGTATCTAACATCAATAAATGAATAGATCATGCTACGTAACTCACATTCCAAGAAAAGATTCTTGTGTAGTCCCAACAGGGGCTCGTTGATCTTGTTCACCAACTTTGTATCTCCATTCAAGGATGCCATCATCAAGTCGTGGACTTCTTTAGGTGCAACATTTGCAGTAACAGAAATGCAGCCATCGCCACCTTTCATGACGAATTCTGGACTTGATCCATCCTCACCACTGTAAAGTAGAAGATGACTCTTATCTCCAACCAGGGATCGAATCTTCTCTACACGATCCAAATCACCAGTTGCATCCTTCAAACCAATTATTTTAGGATGGTCAGCAAGAATCGCAGTGCTTTCAGGGGATAAGTCGACCTTGGTCCTTCCGGGAATATTATACATGACTACGGGCAATCCAATATCTGCCATATCAGAAAAATGCTTGATGAGTCCACGCTGCGGCGGCTTGACATAGTACGGCGTCACAACAAGCGAAGCATCACATCCAATATCAATGGCTTGAAGCGTCATTTCCTTCACATGAACTGGATTGATAGTCCCAGTTCCAGCCAATATGGGTATCTTGCCCTTGACTTCTTCCACAGCAACCTGAAGGACTTGAGATCGTTCATCCATGGTCAACACGGATGCTTCTCCAGTTGTACCTAGAACACAAAGATTGTCTGTCCCAGAGGCTAGATGAAGTTGTAATAGATTGCGTAGAGACGGAATATCAATTGCTCCATCGGAGGTCATGGGGGTTATGATGGCGCACGAGGACCCTTGTCTCATAGGGAGGATTTCATTTGCATTACTTGCGTGGATGGCAGTGTTATACTGGTTTCTGATATGAAATGACTCTGTTGTTGTGAATGCTATCAGTATATAAAGAACAGAGCATTCGCAAGTATATAACTCGAGTCCTTATTTGAATGAACTGTCTGTATAATGAAAAGACTCACCATGACCAAACTGGAAGAACGCTAGCGTCGACAGCACAAGATGAAACATAATTCCTTCTTCCTTCGG
This sequence comes from Cyclotella choctawhatcheeana, assembly GCA_036939855.1. Taxonomy (NCBI): domain Eukaryota; phylum Bacillariophyta; class Thalassiosirophyceae; order Thalassiosirales; family Thalassiosiraceae; genus Cyclotella; species Cyclotella choctawhatcheeana. The sequence continues at coordinate 5,576 of JALLPH010001098.1, forward strand.
GGTTATCTTGGATAAGTATTGGTTGCTCTATTGCTATTGGCTTTATGGGCTCCAATCGATCATAATATTATTAGCTACATTGCTCTCTAGAGACAACTCTACTAGATTGCTCTTCTCATCACACAACCATAGAGCGGTGTTCGGGTTGTTGAAAGCAAGGGCGCCCGCCGTCACACGGTGCGGTGGGAAGTGGGAAGTTGGAAGTTGGTACGCGCTACGTGGGACGTCTCTGGATACCTTTTTGAAAATGCTGCGACACACATGATCTGAATTTCGCACGCCAATCTCTCCTACAGAGCTCTCGCCCCCACACATCATGATATTATTATCTACATCATACCTCGTTTATCGTGCACACCAAAGCAAATAAGCAGATAAACCCCGAGAGCAAGAATCTACACCATGGTCAGGCTGGGCCGTAACCGCTCTAAGCAGCGACAGCCGCCTCAACACGATGGACAACAAATGATTATAAACAGCAACCCCAGCCGAGGTGACATGTCTTACATCACCGATGTATCCTCTGTCACTTGTCCTACCGAGCTCGCAATGGATCGATCTAGTTCCAATGAAAGTCCAGATGATGCCGATGTGTCTTATTTCTCCATGACCGAAGTTAACAGCGCCTTGACTGGGTGGACTAGTGTTGCAGATCAATCGAAGCCAGATGCAACGAGGTCGAGACGCGGCAAAGGCGTAACAGACAAAAACAGACTGACTCCAATCAATGAACCAAAGTCTAATATCGATGACCAGGAATTGAGCATCATTATGGATTCCTCAGACGATGGAAGTGTGGAGGTGCAGTCTATTACGGGGAAGCTCAAACCCATGAATGCGGAGAATTGGAATCCGAGGCCCATGTCTATCAATGCCACCAAGGGGAGAAATGCCAACAATGTACTTACCTCAAAAACTCCCGCATCACCTAAACCTCCCCGTCCTCCTTCACCGAAGACAACTGTTGCTGGAAACAAGGCTGCTCCGAAGCTCACAGAGGGAAGGCCGCTATCTCCGAAATCGGCTCTAAGATCGAAGGCATCTAGCCCCAATGTGCCACCATCTCCAACAGACAGCATCAGCTCATTGAAAAAGAAACGCCAACCCGTACCCCCACTTAAAGACCCAAACATGGACGATGACGAATACGAAGCCAGCTGGGAAGCCGATTGCAACTACGACATAAACCCCACCATGATGTTTCAAATGCTAGAAGCGGGAGATTGGAGAACATGCATCGAGTTCCTTGATGGGAAAAGTTCTCATGATGTCTGGAACTTGACTAATTTAATTACTAAGGGCATCACACAAAAACAGAAACCCGATGTACACGAAATGAAGGCGAGGCAGAAGGAGTTGCAATCTCAGGCCCGTACGTGGATCGTAAGGCGTGAAAAGTCAGGAGTGTTACGTTGGAGAATGCTGCCACTTCATGCAGCATTGGTGTTTAATGCTCCATTTGATGCGGTGCTGCGATTGTATCATTTATACCCGGGGGCTATTCGATGCAGGAATGATTTGGGTATGTTGCCACTTCATCACGTGTTCATGTATGGAAATGAGGATAGGATATTGGAGTTGTTTGTGGATGTTTTCCCGGAGGCCATGACGGTAGAAGATGATAAGGGGAGATTGCCTTTAGGGTGTACTCCACAAGACGGAAGTGAAAATGAGAGAAGGAGTAATATATTGGATTTATATTCAAAGTTTCAGGTGGAGCAGGCGATGAAGGAGAAGGAAGGGACAAGTTCAGACAAAGATAAGCAACAGACCAAAGCCAAACAGAATGCAACCGCTTTAGCTGATACTTCACAGCGTCAACCTTTGCAACCTCTTCATAGGAAACAGCCAGTTCAAAGCCCAGACACAGTAGCACCTCTGGGAATTGCCGCACCGAGGTACACGATGACAACCGACTTCAATCACGTCTCTTATGAAGCTATGAGAGCTCACGCTAAGACTAAAGATCCAACTACTGCACTGCGCCCTATCAAGTGCTCTCGCCTTGAGTTGGAGGATGAAAAGTCATTACCTGATATTGATAGATACGCCAGTAGTGACGAATCAGGATCAGAGAATAGTTCCAATCTATCAAATCTTCATAAAGAACGTGCCAAGTTGAAAAGCGAGCTTATAAAGTTTGGTGGTCTCGAACCTATTAAAGAAGATGGAGTTGCAGAAAAGGGTGCGGGCAGTAAGAAAGTCAGGAAAGGTCTAAAGAACTGGTTCAAGAGAAGTAATCGTTATTCTATTTAGGCATTTGTGGTTAGGTGTTGGTGTAGAATTATTAGTTTAAATTCTTTATATTGGTGATTATTGTATCTTAATTTCAATTGTGAATCGACATGACCTGCTAATGAAAGTGTTGTCTTAATGCTTCATCCTCCATCTTGAAAAAGATACATAAACTCAAATAAACTCCAATCTTTTCTCACAAGAGAGAATGGTTTGGAGCTGGCTTGTGGTGCTCTTGCATCATCTCTGTTGTGTGTGCTTCTTTCTCGAAATTCTCACAACAACACACAACACCCACGCAACCACCTGCCACCGCAGTAATTCTACCCCATCATCACCAGCGGCGCTATCATCTCTCATCTCTGACACTCTTTTAACTGCCATGCTTGATGCGAAATATTATGTGCTTGCTCTGTTGTCTTCATGTATTCCTGCAATGGCCGTCAACTCTAGCTACGGTGTGGACGTCAGCTTCCCAATACATCATAACTTCCTGACCTCAGCCATTTCAGACGAAATGACATCAACATTCGGCCATGATAGGATCCAATTGTACTCAGAGTTTTTCTCGGGATGTTTGAATGCCTACAAGGATAAAGGATACTTATGCCATCAGAACGAAGAACAGCGATTGAAACTTAATAGGATGCAGCCCCCACAAATGTCAAATTACACTTTGGTTGGATTCAAGAAAACTAAAGTCTCGGAGCGAGTATGGAAGATGATTCAAGATTATTGGAGTGGTCAGGTAAAGAGGGTTGATGGGCGTATTCCTTGGGGTTTACATAACGAAAGTTGGCCGGAAGGTAACACTTACACCAATCATTGGTGAGCGAATGTCAATTGTTAGTTTTCCAGTCACTTCTTACATGTGCACTTACAAAAAATAACATTAAAGGACATCTCCAACGAAATTAGCATCCTTAATGTCAGTTGGCAGCATAAAAGATGCAGTATACGAGGAAGTCTTATCACACCTGAAGGCTTGGATACCTCAAGCCTCATCCTTTACCCGATCCAATGTTTATGGCATTAGAGTTTACACTTCGGGCAGTATCTTAGCTACTCACGTTGATAGAGACCCTCTAGTCTCATCTGCAATAATTAATGTAGATCAGAGCGTTACTGAAGCATGGCCTTTGGAGGCATATGATCATTCAGGAAAAGCTCACAATTTGACACTAAACCCAGGAGAGATGATTTTATATGAAAGTCATTCGGTTTTACATGGTAAGTCTATGCCTATGCCTATGCCATTTAAGTAAATAATGTTCATCCAGCATTCATCTCACACATTTGTGCAATGATTCAAGGGCGACCATTTGCATTAGAAGGTGAATATTATGCGAACATTTTTGTCCACTTCAAACCGGTGTTTCGCACTGATGAAATATCAGACATCAGTAAGGATGAATTGTAACCTACTCAACATAGATAAATGATAACATCTCTGCGCGTTCCTCCATACATTCTTCTGTTGATACAGCATTGTAACTAAACTTATAAATAAACTCAACCAAAAACTCAACTAATTAAGTATTAGGAGCTAACATAACATTGCATCTAGCATCTGTACAAATCGGATGGCTTAGGTCACCAAACCGCAGCTAGGATATTTTGTATTCACACAGCTTTTACAAACACAAAGAGCAATCTTCGTGTCTGTCAGTCATTTATGGGTCGATGCTCTTTCTAGATTCTGCGGCAGATCCTGCGACAGATCCTGCAACTGACTCCGACTTGACAGATACATCATCCTTCACAGATGCCCCATCCTTCTTGACAGATGCATCATCTAATGGCACCCAATTGTTTGAGTCCTCTTCCACTGTTGCTGATACATGGGTGGCTACTTCAGTCTCTTCCTCTACCACTTGTTGCACTTCAGTAGCAGCAACCTCAGACTCCTCCACTGGCGAAGGCTCCTCAATATCCACAACCTTCTCCTCAACAGGGACTGACTCCTCAGTTTCAAGTACTTCTTCAGTTTCTTCCTCGGCCGTGTCAGCCTTGAGTTTGGCAAGCATAGCCTCCTCGATAGCAATCTGGGCACGAAGCTCAGCCTCAATCTGCGAGGGTGATTTAGTAACTTCATCATCGCCTTCTATCTTGTCAGCATCGTCAGTGGCTTCCTCTTCCGCATCATCAAAAGTGCTAGCAAGATATTGCTCCTTCTTCGACTCCATTTCAGTCATCCTCTTCTCAACCTCCTCTTCTTGTTCTTCCTCGCTCTTCGTCATCTTCAAGAAGCTAAGCTCTCCATTCATAACAAAATCCATGTACTCTCTCTGCTTGTTGACAGACTGAACAACCAAGTCTCTCTCTTCGGCAGCAGCCATCATACTCTCCTCTTGCTCGCGGACAGCATCAAGAATACGTTCACGATCGCCCATAGTTCGCTCAGCATCTTCGGCTTGACGCATGAGGATTGCGACAATCTGTTCACGTTCTTTGGCAGCATCTTCGAGAAGAGACTCTTGACGAGCCGTGTCATTCATAATACGAAGATGTGATGCGGCAGCGTTGGCCATGGTCTGTTCATGACGGGTGGCTGCATTTACAATACGCTCTTGCTCAGTGGCCATAGCATCCAAAGCTGATGCCACGGTAGACAACTTGTTCTCCAACTTAGCAATTTGAGACTTGAGGTCGGCATTCTCCTTCTCCAACCCCTCACACTTGCGTTGGTAACTCTCTGTAGCCTCAGTGGAGTCCGTTGCACTCGAGGCAAGCTGTGCGGCCAACATGGAAACCTGACTAGCCAAAGAATGCTCAATCTCAATCTTCTTCTTGAGCTGTTCTTCCAACATTTGTGCCTCAGAACGGAAGCTAGCGACATCGCGTTCGCACTTTTCGATACGCTCGTCGTATTGGATGCGTTCCTTGTTTGTCAGAGCGTAGACCTTGCGTTCTTCTCCCAACTTAGACTCAAGAGCTTCTTTCAATTCTGCGTTTTCAGTCTCCGCAGCCTCTACACGTGCGGTAAGCTCAGCATCCTTCTCTTCCTTCTCAGCAGTGAATGCGGTGAATTCAGCTTCCTTCTCTTCAAGTGCGGCGGTGGTTGTTTTGAGTGAAGCATCGAGGTTAGCAATCTTGGTGGCCAAGAAACGCTCAGTATCAGAACGGGAGGCAAGCTGAGCCTCAAGAGAGTTGACATGATCCACCAATACCTGAGATGTTTCTTGAGTCTTGGTGAGTTCAGCCTCAAGCTCTGCAACCTTTTCAGTGTGCTCAGCAGTAAGAGCATCAACCTTGGCACGCATAGCCTCAATATTGTTACGTTCTTCCTCAGTCAGAGGAGCTGAAGCGCCAGTTGCCTCCTTGGCAGCACTAGCAGCGGCATAGTAGGCAGGGCCTTTCTCCAAGGCACGAATGTAAGCCTCCCTATTCGGGTGGTTGGAACTCTGAGCCAAATCCATAGGTGTACGTCCCTTACGATCCTGAACATCCACACTCTGAGGATATGCCGTAAGGAGCATTTCCACCACCTTCTCATCACATCCATTGCGGAAGGCAAGATGCAATGGCAACATACCCTGGTCATCCTTGCAGGCTGCTCCGTGAGCAAAGGCACCGAGCAAGGCACTTACAGCCTTCTCAGGGGCCTTGAAGATAATGGCAGCATGCAACGGCAAGAGTCTCCACCTCAATTTGCCATCACTCTCCTTCCTGGACACCCAAGTGGAAGCTTCATGAGGATAATCGCTTGCAATGGCAACCGCAGCATCCCAATCTTTCTTCTGCACGGCCAAATACAATTCAGTAGGGTTGGAATCGTAATCACATTCAAAGACGGGCTGATTACTCGCGTTGGCGTTCGAAAAGTGAGCACTTAGACTGGTGACGCTGCGATTGCTCAAGGCAGGAGAACGCATCATACCCCCAGTAAAGCGGTCGTTACGCTCTTCATATCCAACGTTCGTCATGGAAGCTGGGTTCATGGAGTGGGTGCGGGGAGTCATCTGCTGCAACATTTGTTGTTGTTGGCGTTGGAGATTTTGGAGATGAGCCAATTGTTGCTTACGAGCGGCCAGCATGATGTGATCAGGGGTGGCTTGGCCAGGGGGGAAGAAGAGGCCGTTGCCACTGACACTTGTTCCTGAGGGACTGGGGGCGATTGGGGTCATGGTATTATTAGTTGATTGGTACGGCAACACGGAGAATAGTCTAATTGAATTGTGCTTTCACTGTTGGTGACTGAAGGCCGGTGACAGTATGCGTGAGGCTTTCTTCTTTCTCTCGATTTGTGCAAGCTTGAATTTGGTGGCAATATACAAGATCGATGTTGGCAGCAGTTCAAACTTCGCCTGATGAACACCTAACGTTAGCCGTTGACCGTTGCCGCAAAGGCTCTTTACCTCTGTTTCGACAAACGAGTAAAAGTATCCCGCACCTCACCCTTGGCTCTGGAGCAGGGGTTGCTAATCGTCAAAAATTCTTCCGCCTGCATGCCTGTCGACTGGC
>JALLPH010001099.1:0-12296 GCA_036939855.1 Cyclotella choctawhatcheeana
GGCTAGGCGGGATTGTGTCCCCCCCGGGGGGGACACTTGACGGCACTCCACTGTACTATTATTCCTCCTGATTATATCACCCCATCGCTTCCATTGCCTCAAATCATGTCCGTTACCGATACCGATCTCGATAACCGCCTCAAGGTTCTCACCAAGGACGACGACTCGATGTTCATTCCCAAGAAGTTGGAGAGCGTCAAGCTAGCAGGGACGTACATTCAAGCGTATCCCGAGACGAACCATACAATGCCGGCGAGCGAGCGTCTCGACTGCCATTTGCTGGACGAGGGATACGGACCTCTTCTTCTTGACGTGAGCATTTTCTCGGCAACAAAAAAGGTGGTTCATTCTCATCATTCTTGTCAAGCGAGGTTGATTTAGCAAAGCTCTCCTTCACAGCCTTCAGCTCTGCCATCAAAGCACCACGAGGATTGTCCTTTGCAGTTCTCTGCAGTATAAACTTTCGCTCAGAATCTTCGAGTCGTTTCGTTTTGGAGAGCTTAGAAAGAGCCAGCTGTGCATCTTTCTTTTCTTTGGTGTTGTTGGAACAATTGGAGATGCACCTCAGTCTATCTGTAATCGCGTCTGTTGAAAAAGCGAGAGCATCTATCAAGCTTGAGCTGCTTTGGATCAGTTACGCTTGAAAGATATTCCTTCGTCTCTCCAATCAACTTCACAACCTTTTCAATGTCATGGACTGAGCTGTATATGCGGTCAATCTTTTCGGAGGCGCTAAGCGACAACCGGGCCTTTTTGGAGACATTATCTGTGCTGGAACCAGCAAGATTCAAAGCGATAACATTCTGGTGATGGAAAGTAGGTGCTAGAGATACTTGTAGTGGCTGACGGGCAGATTGGTCGTCATTCATAGGCTAGTTAAAGTAAAGAGAGTCACGGCGGCTGCCACTTTCATTTCATTTACAGGCTACAGTTTCCGGATGAAATAAACTAACTAGTTAAAACAACAAATTCATCTCGCAACCTAATTTTTCAGCCTCAGTTCTGTTTTTAAAAATGACCTTCGTTTTTCGCATCCCGCGCTTTTCTCTTTTGGGATGATATATTATGTTCCCTGGCGGTAAGTCCCAACAGAGCGCAACGCCTGACATAAAGATTGGCACTACATTTCAAATGTCATCGCGCACCCCTGTTCCTCAAAATTTGACGCGTCGCCCCCACCATCCAGTCACCAACTCGTCGCCATCACCTCGCCCATCAACCACAACCAATTACGCATCCACTGAATCACCTCCGCCGGTCATCATACGTTCACTCCATTGCCAATTTTACCCTATATTCCATCGCTACTATGAACGCTGATAATATTCTGAACATTGCCGCGACAGAGAACCATTGGTCGATTACTGATTTCACTGTTAGTTTGTACACATCACCCAATGATACCAAACCCACGCCTGTGAACTTGGTAGATTGGATTAAAGTACCTGACACAACCAGTAATGGTAACAAGAAGTATACCAATTATTCTAAAGCACAGTCAGTGAGTACTCCATTGGTCTAATTGGTGTTTTGTTGTTTCGTTGTATTCCAATATATATTACGAATTTTTCGAAATAAATCCTCTATTGATACTTTGTTGTACTATGTTTTCTATTCCACTGTATTTCACGAAATTTACGAGCTAAATCATGTTGCTGACATTAATATCACAGTCAGTGATTATTCCATTGGTCAAATTGATGTTTTGTTGTTGCATGTGTCTATTCCTATATATATTACGAATTTTTCGAATTAATTCCTCAATTGATGGTTTGTTGTAGCATGTGTTATGTTCTATTATATTTCACGAAATTTTCGAACTAAATCATGTTGCTGACATTTATCCATATTCTTACTTCAGGATTCAAGGCTGTACTTTGCTGCCGGCAAAGATGTAAAGGAAATTGTAAAGGGATTGAATCAAGCTGACGGGCCGACATCTGAATGTGTACTCAAAGTTGGAAAAAATTCCCCTAACAACTCCTTGCACTCTACAAGAATTATATGTCAGCGTGGACGAGTGGCCAACAAAACCACTGCAAAGAAAAAGAAATCCACCACCATCCTGCCAACCAATCCCGATCATGTATGCAACTTTTACTTCATTGTATATAAAGAGAAAGACGGTGATCGATGGTTCGTGAGGCAGAACTCACCAGCATGCTGGACCCATCGCTATCACCCTCCCAGAGAACGCCGTTACCGCATCGACAACCTCAATGTTCTTCCCGACGAGACCAAAAAGACTGCCGAGGCTCTTCTTGATAGTCTCATTCCAGCTAGTATAGTTAAACTATACATAACGACCACCTCTGGATTAAAACTATCAGATGGTTCTATTCAACATCTTCGTAAGCTTGTACTTGATAAGAAGTACAGTCTTGATAGTGACAGTACTACAGCACAAAAATTGTTGCAAATTTTAGAATCAACCCCGGGAATGAGTTTTGTAACATACACTGGTAAGCACCAATTTGTTTTTTCATGCAATAACATGTCAGTGGCTTCTTAATATTCATTTGTTCTATTATCTCGAAAATTTCGAAATAAAGGATCTATCGATGAAGCTACCAACCAGGTCCGTGTGAAAAAGAAGAGTAGCAAAAGTCATGCTGGAAAAACTGAAACTGAATTGAACAATATTAATGAAGAGGCTAGAGACTTTATCAAATGTGTCATTGAAGGATTGGGTTTAGGGAACGGAGAATTTTTGCTGGCAGTTGCGTGGGTTACCGAGGAAGCTCAACATTTCCACTCCTTGTACCCTGATATTTTAGGTTTTGATGTAGTATTTGGGACTAATACTGAAAAGAGACCTTTAATGCGTGGCACTGGAAAGTCTTCCTCAAATAAAAATCTCCCCATCATCAATGCGTTCCTACCAAACGAGAAACAATGGATATTTGATTGGTTCTTTAATGACGCTGTTCCGTCATGTCTATCTCGTGAAGCATTGAAACACACCAAACTAATATTGACCGATGGAGACAAAGACATGTATGCTGTAATTGATCAAGCTCTACAAAATGTGGATAAACTATTTGGTAATGCTAGACGTAGGACTTGTGCATGGCATGTAGTGAGTATGTTGAATTTGTTTGAATTTTTCTGTACAATTGTGGTTATTGATTTTGTTTGAAAATTTCGTGATAATTTCGGTTGACTTTGACTATGTACAATTTGATCGAATTTTTCGAGATAATTGAAGATATTGCATTTATTGGATTTATTCGAATTTTTCGAGGTAAATGAGATCTCTACTAACCTATGATTCATTGTATTCAGGTTGACAGGAATTACATTAAACCAAGTAAAGGTTACTGTACAAGTGATTTCGATTATGAATTTGTTAATACTGTAAAGGATTGGATGTATTCCTTTGCCATTGACATTGAGTCCAAACAAGAAGAAGAGTACTCTTTTCGAAAACTACAGGCTTACATAAGTGATGACAAAATTGTCAAGTCTGCATCGGATCAGTTGGTATCATTCACTAGCACCTTCGTCAATGAAACACTTAAAAAAAATCTTCCCATCATGTGTTTACGACAGTATATTGACATAGTCAGCGGTTGGGTGAAGGACAACAGTTTCACCGAAAGTGAGAATGCAGCTCTGAAAGGTGACCCATCTGGTCCAAAGGCGAACAATGTCTTGCATATTTCAACGGATGCAAATGTCACACATACAAACAAACGATTTATTAAGCTCCAAACAACTGCCCACCAAGATGTCGTTACTACAACATTAGCCAGTGGCTCAGTTACTCAATTGCGTCAGCGCCTTTCGGAGACAGTAAAAGATTTTATTGCAAATGACATGGAGTCACAATGGAATGCAAGAAAATTTTTGGAGGTTCATCACAGTAAGTTATGCATGTCAAACTCAATTTTTTTGATCTCATTTCATCGTTTATATTGACCAAACTTTTAATGCAGTACAAGACACTGAACGCAATAACAAAATGTTCTACGTAAGAAGGAAACCAACTGAATCTAATAAGATTGAAAAGCAATCTCCAATTCCTGATTTTGACAGGACGCGTACAGTCACTATCTCATCAAAGACAATTAACAACGTTGATTCTACCTGTCTCCATTGCGACTGCTACTATTTCATCAGGCACAAGCACCTATGCAGGCATGTGTATGCAGTCATTGGCAAAGAACCAAGCCATTTGCACGTTTTCCCTGATTGTTTGAAAGTATATTCATTATACATGAACAAAAATTCACACTTTACCCAAACATGTATTGACCTCACCAACCTATTTGTAATTAACCAATGTTTGGTGTTGTCAGAGCAGATTGATTCAGTATGCAGTAATATATCTGATAATTCAACAAAACCTGTACATTGGTTCCTTGAAGCAAAACTGAAAACGATTGATGCCAACCAGGGTTTCAAATTTGTCGAACCTGACGAGAGCGAGAGTGATGAGGACATTACAATCTCTGCCTTGAGACGTGGCCCAACTCAGAAGAAGAATCATCAAGACGTCTACAGTCATTATTATAAAGATTTCAAGGATGTATGCAATATTATAAAACATGATAATGATGACGTAAAAAGAATCATGCATGAAGGGTTCACCGAGATGAGGATGAAGCTTCTAGAGCTTAGAACCAAGGACACTGTCGGTCAGGTATCAAAAGGATTAAATAGCTTCCCAAATAACACAACCGTGACCAAACAGAAGCGAAAAAGACCTCCTGGTTCTCCAAGTAGATGACTTCAGTTTGAATTAATTCGAATTTTTCGAAGATATTTCATTCTTTCGTGTGTACATCATAAATACATAGTTAGGGATTTATTATGAAAATTTCGGAATAAATAAGTACTACTTGTCTCAAGGCACAGAGCTTAGAGTGCAATTATCATGAAAATTTCGAGATAATTTCATAAAAATTTTGTATAATGCACAAGACTTGACAGGGCACAAGACTTGACAGGATAGAATTATCATGAAAATTTCGAGATAAATGAATTGCAATACACAAGACTCGCCAGATAGAAATTAATCATGAAAATTTCGAGGAAAAGGAATTCTGAGGTATGATGCACAATACTTGACCGTGTGTGTGCACAAGACTTGACAGGATAGAATTATCATGAAAATTTCGAGATAAATGAATTACAATAATACAAGACTTGCCAGATAGAAATTAATCATGAAAATTTCGAGGAAAAGAAATTCTGAGGGGATATGATGCACAATACTTGACCGAGATTAATTATCAAAAAAATTTCGAGGTAATTTCAGGTACATGGTAAGTACAAGATTATTAAGACTTACAGGGAATTATCATGAAAATTTCATGATTATTCAACACTCTTAGATAGTATAACTCACAAGACTTGACAGAATTGATTTATCATGAAAATTTCGAAATTAAGTTATTCTTCTACCTTAATCTCTGACTCAGTAACAGACATCGGAACAGAAGTAAGTTTGAATTTTCCAGGTGTCCAGGCTTTACATTTGTGACTAGTAATTGTGTTGAGAGACTTAGTCGCTCCACACGCCTTGCATACCCACAGAGGTGAATAGACACCTAGGTTTCCCATGAAGCAAAGAGGATGCATCCCAACAACAAGGGTGTAACCAAAGACGTATGCTTCGGGGAAGTAGTTGGTTTTGGCAAATGGATTATCAGATTTAGTAGCAGTAGAAGATTCCTCACCCATGACAGAAAAATCAGCAGTGGAAGTCTGAACACAAACTTGTTCAGAGGATTTCGACAAGAAATTGTAGATATCCTTTGTTTTTACCTTCATTCAATTTTCACGAAAATTTCGAAATAAATATATTGCAATACACAAGACTTGTCGGATGAAAATTATTGTTCTTACCTTCTTGTATTTTGTGCAGTGGTTGTGCCGACCCATGGAAGACAAAGCACCGTGATTCAAACACAATTTGCAGCGAAATGTGATGGGAAACACTTCAGTAGTATTCCCAAGCATGGCAGGGTGGATTGCAATGGCCCATTCCTTCTTGGAAGGCGACAAGAGTACTTGTGGTAGGATTGATTTTAGGTCGCACTGAGTGACATTTAGAACAGATTTGGGTGGTCGACCACGGGGTTTGGCAGTAGTCTCCACAACACTAGACACATCAGATTCAGCAGCAGATGCTTCGAGGGCTTCATCAGCAGCATCAGTGGTTGCTTCTGGAATGACAGCAAGGCCTCCTTCAGCAATTGCAGTTTCTTCAGTTGATTTGGGGGCTGAAGGGGTTGACTTATCGCTTACAGATTCAGCTTCCTTGACCTTAAGAGCAGTTCGGCGACTTACACGCTTGTCACGTTCAGATTCGGGTGCAGATTTCTGGGCTGGAGGTGATGGCGTATTGCCCGCTGGAGCAACTGTACTTTCAGCATCACCTTTCTTGGAAGCGACGCGGGTGCTTTGACGCTTGGCAGGAGTTGATTCTGGAGCCAGAGTGGGCGACGCATCAGCTGCGGAAGAAGATGGCTTGACGACCTTCTTGGAAGTGGTTTTCTTCTTGGTCTTGGAACCTTCTAGGGACGGCGATGCGGATGTGCTGCGTAGGCGTTTGCTGCTGCGTTTTGGTTTTGTCATCGTCACTTGTACTTCTATTGGACGAGGCATGAATGATGCTGTGCTGTGACGATCTAAGGGTATTATGAAGATGGCAGCATCGCAGTGATGGGAGGCGTCAGATGACGAATTTTTTAAGGAACGGGGGTGCGCGATGTTGTGTTTTGACATCTCCCACCAAAGTGGGGCGTCCGTTAGATTATTTGAGACCTCACGCCAGGGAACATAATATATCATCCCGATTGCCTCTAGTGCCCTCTCCGTAGCTCGCTGGGCCACTTTTGACGCCTCCGATGGATCCAAATCCAAATCTTCCGCGTCAGAATGACGACGCTGAACCTGCTGTTGATTCCGCCGCCTCTGATGGCCAAGCTGCTGATGCCCATCATCAAGAAGATCCTCCGGCAAATCCTTCTCTGTCGCCGGCAAAAGCGTGGACAGATCCAAAAGGCGGGCAGATTTTGGAGTTCAGCGTGGATCAACTGGCCGAGATGTCGGCCGGATTAGACTTGACCAACAAGGAGTCAATCTTCGCACATTTTCCCTTTGCCAAACGAACCGGCGTCAACAACTTGTCTCATCTCGCAAAGCCACCAAACCACGTTCTTGCCGGCAAAGATCTTCCGACTGTGGCCAACAACATGCATTATTGGGGCACTCTTTCGAAGCAAGAGCAACAGCGTGAAGTGAAGAAGTCCCGACTTCTGTCAACTCATCACAAGAGAAACTTCTTGGATCTTGTCAAGAAGATTAATCCTGCTTCGAATCGGGGGGATAATGCTTCTTCTGCTTCGAATCGGGGGGATAATGCTTCTTCGGCTGATCAAAATTCCTCCAAGTCGGCTCCACGCCAACCTCCACGCCAACGTCCTCGACCAGGCACTGCTTCTGAATCCTCTGATGCTCCAAGGCAAGAGGATGAACAACGCGGCCCAGCTGATGAAACTACTGTTAGACGAGAGCCGTTTCGTCATGTTGGATTGGCTTCTAACAAAGATCAGAGGGAAATTCTTTTGCAGGAGAGACGTCAGCAGCTTGAGAGAACAATTTACCAGCGCAGAAGGATGAACGTGGGTGCAAGGAATAAAAACCAGCTGAATGATGCAAAAGCCCAGAAAGCGTCAATTCTCTTACTGAAACAATTTGCAGCAACTTTATCGACTACGCAGCTAGAAGACATGCCCGACACAAACAGTCTCGAGGCTGATCACACTGCAGTTCTGATTACATTGTGTGATGTGAAGCCATCTAATCCACAAGGTGGTGCACCTCCAATTCGATCATCTGTCCAAGCAGATAGAGCAACAATGCGTGTGTGTGGTGTAGGGAAGCAAAAAGTGTCTGCTGTGTTACGCACTCTCGGTGTATTGCTGACAACCAGAGAGAACGATGAAAACCGCCCAAACATAGATCTAGAATGGATTATCAAAGAAGACGGAAAGAGTTACATTGACACTATGAATGCAAAGATTGCATCAATTGAACAGACGAGATCACTTCCTGGGAGGCAGACTCTTACTTCTAATCAAGTTCAATCTGCCATGAATAGAGGTAAGTTTATGTTATCCCTATTATTACTACCGCCTCAAATCTTATTCTAACCAAGTGTGCTCTGTTTTAGATCATTATGTAGAAGTGTAATTTCATATATTACTTTATAGACGAATAGAAAGCAGAATAGATAGGTCGTTTGAAGTCCCTGCGCCAGCAACATTATCAGAATCGGTTGCGGCTGATGTATTAGTCCCTGCCAAATACTTACTTGAATATGCATCTCTGACATTGCATATTGCTTCATTCTCAAGACTACTAATGCATAAACTAATATAACGTGAATTGAGCATATTTGTCATACGGTCTGCAATAGAGTTTTGTATATCATCTTCCTGCTCATCGATCCTAGCTTGCATTTGCTGTGTCGTTGTAGATACCCATAGAGTATTGTCAGCTATGAATTGTTCTCTCATCCGGCAGATTGACTTTGCAAATTCTACTTTCCTATCACTGTTGCGTTTGTAAGGGATTGCTTTCCCGGGATACAGACGTTTCCATTCGGCAGTGGTTGCTTTATTCTCTTGCCTTATCTCTTTGATACTATAACTATTTGCTACCGTATCACTATCAGTTGATACGGCTCGACTGACGTTTGTTTTGTTCTGTGACTTTCGTGTTTCACTTGTTGGTTCAATACGACGTAAAAGCTGTGCATCTTTCACCTGCTCTGCTTCAGTCAAAGTTGCGCTATTGAGACGGTAGTGGATGTATGAGTCCATTCTCTGCTCACCACAGACGTACCAATCAATCATCTCGGGATTAATCTGAGGCGAGCCACTGTCAAGTGTTAACATATTCATATCTTTCTTCTTCCAAAGTCCAATCTTATGGAAGTGAACCAATGAAAGACAATAAACACTGCCAACATAATGAAAGCTACCATCAGAATTGGATTTGGCTTGATTCAAATCTCTCTTAATCATAGCCTTGAAATCACGTCTCTTACTCACTAACACGGCGTCTCTCTCGAGCTTCTTGTCAGTACCTCGGCGATAGAACTTTCCAATTCCTCCTCCTCTCAAATCCTTCACTAACCACTCCACAAACCTATCTGTGAATATATTCTTACCGCCCTCAGTCTTCTTAGTCATCAACATGGTTTCATATATCTTTTTATCTGCATCAGAAGCACAATGCCACCATTGGAAGAACTTTGCTAGTATAAACGTGTACTTGGTGGCATGATTTGCCGTGAATAGTGGAGCTGCAAACTTCAAACCACAAACATATGCTTTAGCATCAGCCATCTCCTCAGCACAATGCAACAAAAACACCACTTCGGCTGTCCTCATCTCTGATACTAGTTGAGTATAAAAAGGATTCTCCTTGGCAGCATTTAGCATGAACTCATATGCCTCAACTGCTGAAACACCACTAGTATCTCCAGCTGCATGCTTTTCCTCCAAGCATGCAGCTACAACTGATGACACCAAAGCAAAATAGTACATAATTAGCTCTTCGTCAACTTGATTAGGATCCCCGGGACTGAAGGCCCAATTCTGCTGCTTCTCTGTTGGTCTCCAGGCCTTCCATATCTCAGCCATATGTGAGGCTGCAAACATACGGCCTCGCATCTTGTGAATTTCAAGAAGCATATGAAACCCACCAGCTATCACTGTGTACACTTTATTCATGTTATCTTGATCCCGCAACTTGAGTAATCCAAAGGATGGTTGACCGTCGCCGGATAAAGATGGCCCGTTGGCTTTCATCCAGGGAATAGGCCAGTCCGCCCTGTCCCACCCTGCCTCGGCCCAAGGATTACCCATGAATATTTCTTCAGGAGACGCATCATCTTCATGCACAGGGTCATCATCAGTGCAGCCGATTGTTTCTTTCAAGCACCTATCCTTAATGTCGGTGTAATAATTTACAATCCCTTCGACGACAGCAGATGAATTCAAGTCTCCATGGATTGGCAAATCCACTGTAGTATTGTTGAGGTCGTAGATAGATTTGTATCTATCCTCATCAAAGTCGTCATCGTCTTCATCTAATACATCTAGGTCAAATGCTAAGTTACTTCCAACATGTTGATTGGTTATGTTAGTAATGTAATCATTACTACTATCAGTATCAGAAACAGGTGTTGTTTTGACGCTGCGACGTTTTGAGGCTGCCTGCGGTAACCTGTAGTTCGATACTACACCTCTACCACCAGTAGCACGAAGGAACTCTGTTGCTTCTTCCACCGTGGGAAAGTGCTTTTGCTCCATAGCATCGATGACGTATTCCCAGATAGATAGTGTGTGGCTCAACATGGTTGTACTATCATCTATGTCAATCTCAAAGTTGTACTCCTCCAAATCCCACTCACGTCTCTCGTTTGACAGATAGTTGGGGTGAGCATAAGCTTCCCTTGCGGGTAACTTAGGATCGGGATACACTCCCAACTTGATCATCTGGTAGACAGAATAAAACGTGATCGCCAACAGGGTGAATTGTTCATAACCTTTCATCTTTCGGCAACCCATGTTATCAAAGGGACACTGGAGGCACCCATAGCCTCTCCCTTTTGGGCTCCATCCGCTCTTTACTGCTTCATCAACTGCTTTATCTGATGACACGGCTAGGTTGTTTCGATGGCGACACAATCCCAAGAAGCAGAGGAAGTTGATGATGACTGAACCCACAGCAGACCCAATCATCATGTCAGATATCAAATTCTTCAAAGCGCTCCCACGGTTACCCCCGCCCTTAGCCAATCGAATCAGATCTGACGCCACAAATGTCGCAACATGCTCTTTCTGCTCATACACATTACCCAAAACTTCACCGGGATCACGTAGCTTCATGTCTTGGCCTATCGAGATACCATGAACGAAGCGCCGTAGAAGGGAATGATCGTCGCGCTCTAGATCCGCAACAGAATCTTCATTGACGTAAGAAGAGTGTACTGGTCTTTGGCGGAAAGTCTCTGTCTTCAGAAGAAAAGGATGAAGTGATTTGCCAATGGAAGCAAAGGCAGCACGGTTCACGGCATCTGTCATCCCATCTTCACGCAGAGTGGCTGTGAATGTACGCGTTTTAGAGGAGTCATCTGGACTTGCTAAAGAGAAAGTGATGAGACATCTCTCCTTTCTGTAGCGTTCGGGCCGAGATCTGAAGTATTCGATGGGCTGATTGATGGGATTCGGCTCTTCGATGACCTCCTCTTCGACAACAGGTTCTTGAAGATTCTGCGTGATTGGATCTCTGTGTCGCGTATTGGCAAACTGATGGACCAACCATGAAGTGGCCTGAAGATCGCAACCATCTCCAGGACAAGATACACAAGACGAATCTCTGGAGGCCTGAGTCGCGCCGAAACAAACAAAGCACACGTTGTGACTACACTCTCCTGTCGCTTCAGTTGCAGTGAGAAATGTGGCGTAAGATTGATTAAAGAGACGTGCCGAGCAAGAGACACATTGGCCGCGTGGTTGGGCATTGTTTCTATCACGCTTCCGTGACATGGTTTAGGTCGTGAGGGGGGTAGAAATGAGTGGTTGAAGGGAAAAGGCCGAAGAGCGGCTGACGAGAAAAGAGCGGGACACGAAAAACGAAGGTACGTTTTTAAAAAAGAACTGAGGCTGAAAAATTAGGTTGCGAGATGAATATAAGCTGTTTTTGTAGTGATTGGACATAATATTACCCCCTCAAAAAATATTTTTGATGGAAGATGTAGTTGATTCCCATCCCAATCATCCTGGATATGTTCATGCAAAAGATAGAAGCAGAATTGCATGTGGAGATGTTCTCATAGTATCTATCTTCGAGCAATTAGAAGGAAATGGAGCGGCAGCTGCACTTGCGCAGAAAGATGGTTTAGTGTGGAAGGACTTGGGTATGAAAAGGAAAAGGAGTTTATGGCTGAATTTTTTACTGCAATGATGACAGATGGAGAAATTGTATTCTGAGGCTGGAGGGAGAATGACAGGGATGAAAGAAAGTGTCTTAGCAGAATTGTAAAGAAGTAAATGATTGTATTTTTTTTGTTTGGATGAGCACAATTTTGGATGAGCACAATGTGTAATTCATATAGTGAGCATTCATCTTGTACTTGTATGGCCCCAAGTGAACAAGGCCACGTCAGTGACTGTGTGGACCATAACATCCGAACCATTGCTACTTATTACTATCACAATGTCTCATTATGGATATATTGAATGATGTTATGGGGTTTGGATTGGAATGCA
>JALLPH010001100.1:0-12345 GCA_036939855.1 Cyclotella choctawhatcheeana
AACGGGACTATCAAAAAAGACATTTACTATCAAAATACCGGTTTTAGGCTTGTACAATGGATGATTTGAAATCATTCAATCCTCAAAATCTTTCAAACACTGTGTGGTCGTATGCAACTGCCAATGTACAACATCCAGATCTGTTCAAGAAAATTGGTGATGAGATTCTGAATACAAATCTGACATCATTTGTACCACAGAATTTTTCAAATACAGTCTGGGCCTACGCAACTGCTGATGTACAACATACTGGCTTGTTTAAGAAAATTGGTGATGAGATTGTTGCAATGGATAACTTGAAATTATTCAAACCACAACAACTCTCTAACACTGCCTGGGCGTATGCAACTGCTAATGTACAACATCCTGCTCTATTCCGAAAAATTGGTGATGAGATTGTTGCATTGGACAATTTGAAGTCATTCAAACCACAGGGATTGTCGAATACAATCTGGGCATATGCTACTGCTAATATACATCATCCGGATCTGTTCAAGAAAATTGCCAATGAGATTATTGCCAATTTAAGGTCATTCACATCGCAACAGCTGGCAAACACTGTCTGGGCGTATGCAGTTGCTGGTATATATCATCCAGATCTGTTCGAGAAAGTTGCTAATGAGATTGTTGTAAGAGACGATTTCAGTTCATTTGTACCCCAGGCTTTATCAAACATTGCATGGGCATACACTTTGTCCAATATTGATACTACAGCATTGTTCAGTTCCGCATTCAGACAAGAGCTTCTTAATCGTCAGAATGAGTTTATTGTCAGTGAATTGAGTCAATTATACCAGTGGCATCTTTGGCAGACTAAAGAAAAATCGAAGGACGGTCTTCACGAATCTTTACAAGACAGATGCAAAGAAACATTCTCTTCTTCTCATACAACATCATCCGCACTTCAAAGGGATGTAGTTTCAGAAATGAAGTCAATTGGTTTGAGACCAATAAAAGAAGATCATCGGACTGAGAGTGGATATAGTATCGATGCATTGGTTGAAATTAACGGCACGAAAGTTGGTGTTGAAGTTGATGGCCCATATCATTTCATTGGTCGGCAACCGAATGGACGGACTTTGCTGAAACGTCGACAAGTCAAATCTATTGATAAACTTACACTTGTATCTGTGCCATATTGGGAATGGAATAAGCTTGGAAAGAATCGAGATAAGAAGCGAAAGTATTTGAAGGATATATTGAAGTGTACATAAGAACTGCATTGTTTTGAACATCGCAGTCTATTTACACTTAATGTTACAATTCATCTTTCACACCTGTTGCCGCACAATCATCACCATCCACCCTCTCCCCTGCAACATCAAACTCCACACCGGCCAACTTTAGCAATTGCTGGACTTCTGCATCGGAAAATGCAAATCCTAAACTGTAGCGATGCACCTCCTCTGATACTATACAGTGCCATAGTGATGGTAGCCGGAATAATGTTACGTAGCCGTCTCGATCGGGGATACGCCATATTTCATTTCTATCATATTCTGTCGAGGATGTTGATTCTTCAGATGATGTTGTTGTTGTATTAGTACCCGATTAGTGCCCATGGAGTATTGAATGGAATCCTCTTCCTCTTGAGCAAAAATGTCTCTATAGCGTCGTTGCTTCTCATTTTCATACAACAATCGTGCACCTGCATTCTGCAATACTTCTAAAGTGATACCCTCATCTTGACCCGGTATAATGTGCATGGCACTGTGATCATTCACACTCCAATCAGTATCTATCATCATGCTAGCATCAAGTACTTGATTGTTTTGTTTATCTCGTTTCAATAGTAACTTGTTCTGTAACTTTTGCAAATTGTCAAAGTCGTCATCGCGAACGGTTCGAACGTAGTACATTCTCCACACTTGACTTTTGAATATCTCTTCCTCTTTTGTATTGTGCTTCTTCTTATTATTGTTATTAGAAATAGTCCTGCCCTTTAAATCCAAGTAATTGGTATGCCACTCCCTAACTGCGCCAGGAGGGTACCAAAACATTCCGGAAAGTCGTCCCATTTCCCATTGAATTGAATGTTGCAATCCATTGGAACTGCGCATGGCTTGAAAGAAGTGCGATCGGAATTGACGATTGGAAGCTGTGCCCCGGGCGGAGTAGTGGCCGGCCGGTCTCCATGTCCATTGTTGCGTAGCGTTGTTATTGTTGTTTATTGTTGAGTGTGATAGTTGCTGTGGATTGTCATACTTTTGAAGTTGTGAGGGTGGAATGTTGTAAATCGTATTGGATGTACTCTTGCTTTGCTTTCTATGATGCGCCGCCTTGTTGGCAATTGTGTCATGTGAATTGCCATTATTCTTTTGTACTTGCACTCGAAAGGCCGGCGCAAATCGTCGTACGGCGGTATGCAGCAATTTCATCTCCTCGACAGCATCGTCAATGTATTGGAATTCAATCTCCTTGCGACGCTGTTCCAAGTTTCTGTAGAGGACTTGATGGGTGGGGGCGGCGTAGCACTGACGTCGAAACAGGGTGGCGACGGTGGATGACACCGAGTGAGATGCGTGAAGCTTGCCTGATGGATCAGGCGTGATGGCTGGCAATGATGACGTGGAATCATCAGTATCGTTGATGGGGACAACATGCAGGATTTCATCGTACCACAGATTGAGCAGTTGGAGGAAGTCAGCGCCGAGGTCGGCGGCGGGAAAGCGAAAGAGAGACTGGATGATGCGGGTCTTTTCGGAACTGTCATCTATCGTTGGCGTTGATTGAGTGTGATGGACCAGCAGTAGTTGGTATTGTAGGCACAGTAATGTTAATGTGATGCTGATGAGCTTCATTCGCAGAAAGGTTCAGGAGCAGGCATAGGCGGAGGCAAGAGGGACTAATGTTGTGAGATGTGAAAATGAGGCGTTTATTTAGGTTTATAAGGCGCGCCCACTGAATACTGGTGCAGCTGCGCGCTGCTAATAAAAACCATACAAAAGCACATTCGCCCTCTTATGTAGGGCACAACACTACTTTTCTCAGACACCCAACACCCAACACAACCACAAGCCGGCCAGTCTACCATTTTACGTAGTTACCCCATCATCATCATCATCATATTTATTGTATTCGTTAACTTGCGTTACTCTTAGAATGCATCGCTCGATGCTCCTAGATATGTAGTGTGCTTGCTAGCCTCGTTCAATGGTGTCTTGCTATCATTTTCTTCATAAGCGCCATCAAGACAACATCTTCCATCTTCTCCGGGTGCGTTTGCCTCACTTTTGATGCAATCTTCTTCTTCCTCTTCTTCCTCTTCTTCGTCGTGGGGGGGTTTAGACTGCGTAATGCATATTTCAGCAGAGTCTTCATCGTAATGTATCCAAAAGTCAGGCTCTTCCGATGATGCAGTGCACGTTTGGGGTTTCGGATCGGTGATTCTCTTCTGCTGCTCGAGAGTTAGAACAAATTGGTCACGAAGGTTCATCATCTGAAATTTGCCATCGGCCTGCTGAACTACAGCTAGCATACCACTAGCTCCTTGCATGGGGTCGTAGGAAGCAGCTGCATAAGACGCGAACGATTTAGTGCTGTGTAGGTGTAGATTACCAAAGGAGCGACGTTTTTCTTCGGGACCTTCAAGAATGCAAGGCTCCCGGTAAAGAGAAAATCTTTCAATAAGGGCAGTGTCCGCAACAACCTTCCTTTCTTTGGGTGTGAATGGCAAAAACGGCACGATGGCATCAATTCGACGACACAGAGCTTTGACATCTTCATGTACCGAGCCAAATTCACGGACACAAAGTGGACGAAGAATCTTATTCACGAGAGTGCTCTGGATCCAAGAAACATCCTTGTGGTCTATCTTCTTTTGCATCCTGCTCTTATTCTTCTCGCAAAAATCGATGATTTCACGTTGTCCCCAATTTGAGGTCAGGACCCAGATGCACTGTGAGCAGTCGATTTTGTCACCTCCAGCTTCAGTCGAATTCGCACCGGGCCTACCCGATGAGGCCCCTTGATCACTGAGTGTGCCATCATTCCACGGCTCGAGAAACGATTGGTAGATCTTTTTAGCTTGACCCCAACCTAACGCTGATGTGAGTTCTTGCATTTTCTCGAACTCATCGAGGAATACAATACACTTCTTCCTCTGACGTTGCCGGAGGCAATGAGTCAACTGCCCATCACTGCTATAACTTCCACTGCGTGCACCGCCTAAACGAGATCCAAAGAGGTCGGCATCATCACGGATAGATTGGCAAGCTACGAAGAGAAAGTTATCTTCTCCTACGAGTGAACGAGCTGCATTGGACGAGAAGTATGTTTTACCATGACCTTCTCAGTTCAACATACACAAATCTCGTGAGACAAAACACGATCACAAGGTTGAATAATATTCATTCATATTAAATAATACTTCACCTGGGGGTCCTAGAAGCAACAGAACTAATGGTTTTCTGTTACCCTGCCCAATATGTCTTGGAGTCAAAAAACACGATCACAAGGTTGAATAATATTCATTCATATTGAATAATACCTCACCTGCGGATTACCGAATCTTCCAGCTAGCGCTTGTTGGATGACACTGACGGCAGCCTCCTCTCCAACTACTGCGTAATCAAGCTCGTGTAGGTGATGCATTGGTGGTGTCTTCTTCATATGAGCAAGCTTTGTTTGGCTAGGTACCCCTATTCGGCGGGCCTTATCAAGCCAATATCTCATGCCCAAACCGAGAGACTTCTCGTCAACTCCAGCTGTAAATATTTCTTCTGGATTGGCTCCTTTGCTCAGAAGGATTCGCACCATTTCGGTGCCATCACGTTTGGGATTTGTAGCTGCGATAACCAGTGCAGTTACAGGGGCTCCATTCTCGTCATCCTGGTTTGTCATGGTCTTACTGACATCAGCACCTAAATCGATCAAATCAGACAGTCGCTGTTTGAGATTCTTGGCTACAGCATAGCTGATGGGGGTTCTGCCTTCTGTTGTATTGTGGAGAAAACTAGGACGATTTACTAGGTCGGATATGTGCTCTTCTGAACCTGTGTCTCTCTTGACGATCATATCCGCCTCTGAAATCATCTTCCGTAGATCGTTTTTGGTGAAATCTGCAGCACAAAGTGCATCAATGAAATTGTTCACAATTTCATGGTAATGCCCATAGAAACAACGATCATCTGAAAGGTCGTCTGCAGTAACAAATGGATTAGTAAGATTGCTCTCGGCGTCCATTATACCGTGTTCAATTGGTATTGACGTGAAAGACTCATCAACAGAGAGTGATATATCCTCCTTTTCTTCAGACGCAGCTGAAGAGTAAACATGGCTTCTCGAGTCATGAAATTCCTGTGCCAAGGCCTCAATCTCGGTATTTTCTCTCTCGCATACCAAATTATCTGCTGTAGATATTCGATCACCCATATCCTCCTCGGTAGTGGCCAAACATTTGGTATCATCACTTGCATTCCATGGATGCCCCCACCAGTTCACATCTTCCTGATGCTCCAACACAACACATGCCGCCCTCTCGAGATTTCCTTGAAAGATTTCTAGGTAATGTGTTGCTTCATCTGTTGAACAGCCAATGATCTGTTTCAATGAATTAATGTCTTCCATGATCGGTAATGAAATATATTTGGTTGAGAGATGAATGACCCCCCGTACCTTAAGGTTTGGTGAAGGTAATTGGAGAATAATTTTAGTCGAACAGAAGACTTTCTGTGATGTTGTAGCCTTGAAGCACTTTCATTTCCCAGCAGTCATGAATGAGATTCAGTCGCACTAGTTGATTCCTGAAATTTTCAGAAATTTTCAGTGAACTGTGCAATAAGTCGTCACATGGAACATCAGTATTGGTCATCAATTTAGTTTCAGAATTCAGAATGCAGCGGCAACGCAGGGGACGGGGCGGTCGAGGTCGAGGGGGGCAAGGTCAGCACAGTTGGCAGAAGAAGATGCTGACAAAACTGATTAAAGATGGCAATGCAACTTTCACAATTAGAGACGTGAAGCCTTTTCTTGAAGGGATGCAATTATTCGAATCTAAGGCAGACCTCTTGATGCTACTCGCAGATGATCGAAACTATGGAATACAGCGTATTCAAGAGTGTTTATCGTTTATTAGCGACGCCGAATCAGTCGATACCATCGTCGTCCCAATATTGACAAATACTATACTCAACAGCGCGACTTCGAGGCCGCTTTACAGGACGCCGCGAGATAATGTCGCAAGGGGGGTATTCCAAACTCCAGGCCTCCTTGAATTTCTTTCGACTGATTGGGTCAGACAGATGGATCAATCTTTTGAGCATACTATTAGTACTGTTGCTGAATTCCTCTTGGTAGTCGTAATGGCTTCGGTGGAAGCAAGGAATTGTGACCATGTGAAAACGATTGCAACTGAATTAAGGAAGATATCTCAAATGGAATCGAAAACTGTTCACCAACTATGCACCATTATTCATCTGGATTCTAAACACACTCACGAAACCAAAGGATCAGCTACTAAAGCGCCCCATAAAGTTTTGTGCTGGGGATCTGATTTAAAGCCTCCTGGTGGACGGCATGACAACGACCACGCCAACTATCGAGACATACAGCTTGTTCCAACTCAAGAAGAATTGGCTTTTGATGGGATGCCATTCTTACCCCTTTCAAGTGGGGACAATGCCGTAATCGGTGATGCTGAAGAGTCTCTTTTAGATAGAAACTTCCGTTTACTAAGAGAGGATGCGGTTGGGACTTTGCGTGAGAACATAGCCAACCCAAGAGCTTCAAAGTTGTGGATGAATTCAAGGATAATTGGTGTTTCGTGTAAGGATGCATTCAATGCCAAAAGGACATCCACGCTCTACTTTCTAGTTCAGTTTGACCTACCACAACAAAGAAAGGTGAATTGGAATGTAAGCAGGGCAATGCCGCGCGATGGACTTGTTGCTCTTCAGAAGGATGGCTTAGATCCAATGATGGCTACAATATTCATTCGTTCGAACAAGGAAAAGGACCTTTGGCTGAATTCGCCCTATGGACCTGTTGTTGGCCTTATTTTTCATCACGCACGCGATTTCAGTAGAGCTCTCAATGATGTATCTGTGAACTTGTCTATCACCAAGGATTTCGAGAGAAAGGCAGAAATGTTAAAGAAAGCATCCGACCCAAACAAACAAGCTAAGTTAGAAGAGGAACTAATGCTTCTCAAGGGAAGGTTCATTTCCTATACCATGACAGAAGCATCAGACTCTTTCTTTTCCTATCGTCCAGTTCTTGATGCGCTGAAATCAATGATTTCAATTCCTTTAGCGCAAGACATCGTCCATTTACGTCCAACAAAAGAAAGACCAAGTTATTTGCCACGGCATGTTAGTATGCCATCTGACTTTGGCAGTTTTGTTTGCGACTTGGATCGATGGTCGAATGATGATATAGTTGATTCAACTACATTGGACAATTCTCAGGCTAAAGCTTTGCATTTGGCTCTTACGTCTCGGGTCTCTTTGGTCCAGGGTCCACCAGGGTAAGCATTAAGACTGGTTGTAATTGTAAGCAACATTCCCATTTGGACTATCTCTTACACCATACCATGTGACTTGTAGAACCGGAAAGACTTTCATTGGCGGCCTCGTGGCTCAAATAATCAGGGACAACAGTGATGAGTCAATCCTATGCGTGTGCTACACAAATCATGCTCTTGACCAATTTCTTACGCATATGCTCAAGAGGGGGGGAAACCCATCTTGTCAGGATTGGGGGAAGAACCAAGTCTGAAGATCTGAAACGTTATGAACTGAAAGAGCTTGCCAGGACAAAGGAAAGAACAACCAATGATGCAACTCAAAGAATGAGGTCTGTCGTAGCAAAGCTGCATCGGTGCAATGATGAAATGAACGAACTGCTCGAAACGATCGAAAATCCCATGGAATGGCATGACCTAGAGGAGTTGTTTTATAGAATTGATGGACATTTGGCCGTCAATTTTCGGGTTGATGCTTTCGAAGATGATTTCCAGGTTGTGGGTAAAGGCAACAGGCTCATGGATTCCGACGCCTTATTCAATAAATGGAGAAATGGAGAGGCGTGCCCTCTTTGGTTAGACGAGATACTTCAAGTGGAAAATGATGACTTCCAGAATGTTTGGGTGCTTAACCTGGACGATAGGTCGAGATTGTTGAATGAATGGAAGCAGGAATACCTTCGAGAGAACATTGACGCCCTACAGGAAATGGCTGAGTACTATCAAGAACTCAGTAGAGAGAAAGACATGATATCCAGTGAGATTGATTCACGAATTCTTAACGATGCACGTATAATTGGAGCTACAACAACTGGGGCTGCTAAATATCGTGATTTACTGTCGATCAAAAGTGCTGGTGTAGTTATTGTGGAGGAAGCTGGTGAAGTATTAGAGCCTCATGTTTTATCAGCACTAAGCGAGTCCATAGCAAATTCAAAGGAGACCAAGCATTTGATTCTCATAGGGGACCATCTCCAGCTGCGCCCAAAGGTCGAGAATTATCGTCTAACAAAAGTCTCTGGACATGGATATGATTTTGATGTGTCTCTGTTCGAACGAATGATAATGAATGGATATCCTTCAGCAATGCTGCAAGTACAACATCGTATGCGGCCCTGTATCTCAGCACTGATTCGCCAGCAGACCTATCCGTCGTTGCAAGACCATAAGTCAGTGCATAAATATCCAGATGTGAAAGGAGTCACTGGTAACCTCTTCTTCGTTAACCATAATTATCCAGAAGAAGGTGCTGATGATCTTGACGCAACTACGAAGTCAAATAAACAAGAGGCTTCATTTTGTGTTGAAATTGTAAGGTATTTGCTACTTCAAGGCTATAAACATCATCAAATCACTATACTGACTCCTTACGTCGGGCAAATATTGGTAGTTCTTCGAGAGCTACGCAAGCTGGGAAACGTGTCGGCTTATGTATCAGAATTAGATCAAATGGACCTTCTAGAGGAGGAGGACGATGTTGATGAATCCGAAATGAATTCCAGTGATGATAAATCTATTCGATGTGCAAGTATTGATAATTTTCAAGGAGAAGAATCAGATATAGTACTTGTGTCGCTTGTTCGTTCTAATAAACGTGGAGTAATTGGCTTTATGAAGGAAGAACAACGTGTCAATGTCTTGCTATCAAGAGCAAAGGCAAGTGAAATTCCTAGTTCATTCTTTGCTTCATTCAAAATGCCTCACTCAATGTATTTTTCACTGATCAAAAGCATGGAATGTTTATCGTTGGAAACGTGGCAACTCTTCAATCTTCTCAGAAGGGGCAGTATGTGTGGCGACCTATTCTAAAAATGCTCAGAGATAAAGGTCGTATATTGGAAGGACTTCCGACAATATGCCAAATTCACACGAACGACATAGTACTTTGCAAGGAGGCAAATGATTTCCAAAAGTACCGGCCAAATGGCGGTTGTACTAGAGCTTGTGGAGCCCGGCTAGAATGTGGTCACACTTGCCCTCTCACATGTCACCCAACAGACACCAACCATATTCTAACTCACAAGCAGTGTGTGAAGCCTTGTCGTCGCGTCCCAAAGGAATGCCAGTTCAACCATCTCTGTCAAAAGTTATGCAATGAAGAGTGTGGACCTTGTACTATGCAAGTCCAAGACACAAAGCTTGTTTGTGGACACGTGGTTGTAGCTCCAACTTGTCACTCTGTGCGCAACAGTGATGCAATCATTGATCTTTCATCAGAGTGCAAAGAGTTGGTCAAATTCACTTTCAATTGCGGTCACATATGTATGACGACATGCGGAAACTCACGCTCAAAACATCCCATCTGTGAAGCAAAATGTGGACAAATTTTGGATTGTGGCCACCCTTGTCAAAATCGGTACGTGAGTCTATCTCTGAGAAATTTTCAGAGAATTACTCATCTAACGAATTGTTTGTATTTAGTTGTGGTACATGCGAGAAGAGACACAATTGTAAGCAAAAATGCGAACGAATGCTCATGTGTGGGCACATATGTGGTCGATCATGTCATGGCAGCACAAAATGTGCTGAATGTAAGCATCCATGTGTTGTGACATGTATTCATTCTAAGTGCAGAAAACCGTGTAAGGATGTGGTAAGTTGAATATAGACAAGATTGCGTAGAATTAATATCTGTTGATGAACTCACTCCTGTCCTATATCAAGTGTTCGCCCTGTGTTGAAGAATGTGATTGGCAGTGTGAACATCAAGGGATGTGTCGTATGGTTTGTGGTGCACCCTGTGATCGACTCCCTTGCGGAAAGCGCTGCACAAAATTGCTTGATTGTGGTCACCAGTGCCCGTCTGTCTGCGGAGAAGAATGTCCCACTTCTCTGAATTGTGTGATTTGTTGCACTAATGAGAAGAAGAAACAACAGGTCGACATGATCTTATTCACTGAATATCAAGACCTTGACCTAAACGAGGACCCGGCCATCTTTCTTCCATGTGGACACTTTTACTCCATGTCTACTCTTGATGGCGTGATGCAACTAGGTGCAGCATACCATCAAGACAATTCAGGTGACTACCTTGGTGTTAAAAGCTTGTCCGACATGATTGATACCAAACCCAAGTCGTGCCCCGACTGTAGAAGTGTGATACATTCTGTTAAGAGATACGGGCGTTTGATATCATTCAATTGTCTTCGAGCATCGGAGAGGAAGCATATGATGGGAGTGGACATGAAACTGCGCGTTCTTAGAGATAGAGCTAGACAGGAAAGTGTCAG
Organism: Cyclotella choctawhatcheeana; assembly: GCA_036939855.1. Classification (NCBI taxonomy): domain Eukaryota; phylum Bacillariophyta; class Thalassiosirophyceae; order Thalassiosirales; family Thalassiosiraceae; genus Cyclotella; species Cyclotella choctawhatcheeana. The sequence goes on from JALLPH010001100.1 coordinate 10,693, forward strand.
TCACGAGTAATTGAACAAACTGCTTGATAGATTGAAGATTCTGGAACATGACATTCAACAAGGCCCAATGCTTAAAGTATTTCAAGCCTGTGGTGGCGGTGCTGGTATCGATGCACCATCCCCGCCATCAGCTCCTTTTCTTCGGTTTCTTCGTCTGAAAGGCTATGTGTATGGAAAACTTGTTGAGAAATATAGTGATAAATCATATACCAGCTCCATCAATACCTACACCCAAGCCATTGAATTTGCCGAGGAGTCTCAGAGCAAGAGGCAAGGCGGCAAAATTATTCTTGATAAGACTCGACTGGTCCTGCAATGGAGTGAATACTCTGATTCAACCAAACAGGAGTTATTGAATGATATGAAATGGATCATGGTTAACTTGGAGAATATTGACAAAGAAATAGTAAATGAAGCAAAAGAACTTTACAGCTTGGTGCTAAACAAGTTTGATCCTAAGAAGCAAATCAAAGAAGTTATGAAAGCAATGAATGTTGTTGAAGGTTATGACTATGGGGGGAGCTGGAGTGATCATTGGTTCGAATGCCCTAATGGGCATCCTTACTTCATTGGAGAGTGTGGAGGAGCAATGCAGGAGTCCAGGTGTATTGAGTGCGGTGCAGCAGTTGGGGGTAGCGGTCATAGATTATTGGGGACAAACCGTTCTGCAGGAGGGGCAATTGCTGCCGCCCTGAATAACTGATAATGTGAAATGTGTCTGGGATAATTCTTGGCAATGCCTTTTAACGAGATTAAAGCATGGTTATAAACTTTCGCTATGGTAGTTGTTTTACTAGCTTTGGCCGAGTCGTCGAGCAGATATTATTATTAATATAGGTTAGGGATGCAGTACCTGTAAGATTACATTTTATACCGTAGTTCACTCAATAATCCGCTCCACGCGGAACTCCCAGAGCGGCACTTTAATGTGTGATCTAAATCAATGATTATTTTATTTGACCGTATGTTATACGTAGGAATTAGTAGTTGTTGACGGCAGAGCGGGACTTAATGTGTGAGCAAATCTGGATTGAGCGCCAGAGCGGGCTAAATGTGTGAGCGGATTATTGTGTGAACTAAGGTACAGAGGATGCATTCAAAACAATTCAAAAGTCAATACTGGGATGATTCTGACCATTACAAGCTTGCCAACTGCCTAATTATCTACCATTCTTTCTTTTAGACAAAATCCAGGCTGATTCAGCTTTAGTTGGATTTGTCTACGTAGTCTGTATTAATTCATACATTAACAGGAATCCAGCTGTGGGTCCTTGGGGGGGACTGGCTCTGTAAATTTTTGGTAGGAGAGCTAACTTTATTTATGATAGAAATTAGATCAAAGTAAAACAGCATTGGGAAACAAAAGAGCAGCTCTATATCATGGTCATCTAACCTTGGTAAGAATCCCAGTGCTATCACCATTGGTGCCAATTTAAAAAGACATAGAAAGGGTGAAATACTGTGAATTTAGTGAACAAGCCAAAAAAGGTTGAAGTTTCCTCAATAGCTTTCAGGCTATGATATCTCCTCAGACACTAATTGGCTCAGAATTTTTTTCATTGTAGAGAAAATTGCAAAACCATTCATTATACTTACATTGAGACATTGGAAGGGTTGAGATGCTGTGAATTGCCCCAATCAGTCCAAACTCAC
>JALLPH010001101.1:0-12258 GCA_036939855.1 Cyclotella choctawhatcheeana
CCTGCCAAATTGGCAGGATTTGATTTAGAGGATAAAGCGACAAATGAAATCCTGCAAAATTGGCAGGATTTCAAAGCACTGGGATATGAGGATTGTGTTTGCAATGGCTTACAACATTATCAATTCATTGTAATGAATCTGAATAGTATAGAGTGCACCACTTCAACCAAAAAGGAGAAGCCACAAGTACCATACTCCCACACTCTTACCAATGCAGTCAACATTTTGTCAAACTGAATGAAGGTTGGGAGTTGATGTCAAAACATATGAGGATTGTGTTTGCAATTGCTTACAACATTATCAATTCATTGTACTGAATCTGAATAATTTAGTATAGAGTGCACCATTTCAACCAAAAAGGAGAAGCCACAAGTACCACACTCCCACACTCTTACCAATGCAGTCAACATTTTGTCAAACTGAATGAAAGTTGGGAGTAGACATGAAAATTTAGGCCAAAGAGAGTCAGCAAATTATTTTCTTTTGTTCTATTTTCATCCTCAAATTCAAACTTCCAGCGCTGTTTTTCCTTTATGGAATTCCGCTCTATATTGAACCCATACTTTATTGCAGTCTGTAGATCATTCTTGCTTATGTGAGAGGAGGCTCAGCACTGCTGTCATTCATTCCCTTCCTCTGAACACTGGCTTTTCTCAGTTGTTGCTTTATGACAATTTACTGGGTCAAAGTGATGTATTCTTTATGATTCTTCTCATTGGCAAATGTGACACACATTATTTCTTTGCATTAAGTTGTCCGAGACTATCGTATGCATTCATGAGTTGACAAATTTGCATGCATTTTGACGTATGACGGTCAGACCAATGGTTCGATTATTATGCATGCAGATTTGGATTTGGCTTGTTTGCAAATTTGTTAGGATACCCTAGGTATGCAGAAAGTAGAGCGTAAGTAATTCCTACGTTGATTCTCTTTGCCCCCTAAATAAGCCCCATTTTTAAGAGAGGACTGCAAAGCAGGCCACATGCATGCAGATTTGCAGTGCAATCTTGATCACAAAAGATGCCAAATCTGCATGCAGAAAATTTGGTGGTTTGACAAATTTAGGACATGAAGATTTGACAACGCATGCATGCAGATTTATTGGCACAATCTTGGACACCTTATTGTGATGTTGTGGCAACTCCTGGTGTTGCCTATTGTGTTTATTCACGCTACTATTTCGCACTAATGGTATTGATTTGGATGTGGCATGGTTGATAGGTTACGGTGGATGTCACTACAGGTAACTTCAACTACTAGTATATTTGCTACAAATAAATAAGATACTTTCATTCCCTTCTACACTATTTTTCACCGTTGTGGCTCACCCTTTCTATGTTGCTTGTTTTTCTTGATATTGATATATGACTACATGGTTGGTTCATATTCAAGTAACGGTGATAGGGCACTGTCTGAATCCAAGTAAGATGCAAGAGTAGAAGATGTTTCTCCAGATGTACGAAGACGATTAGACTTTTTATCTGCTTCTCCTTTTTCTCGTCTGATAGCTTCATATTCTCGCGAGCAATCAATTCCCAATGAATACCAACGGCCATTGAGGAGGATAGAGCCAGCATTGGGTGCATTGTAAATGGACACCCCGTAGAATAGAATTAGCATGCCAGCAAGGAGCAGGTAGCTTTCATTTGTCCATTCCTCTCCAAAAGATTGAGAGATAAAATAGTAGATGAAGAGCTCTGTTACCCAAACTAATGAGGTAATATGTAGACCGGTGCATATTTGAGTGAATATATAGTTTGATGGATAAGGATGAATAGTTGTCAGTAATTTAGATTCAACTTCGATACTCATGTAGTAAGAAACACAGCAACTTGCCTGCCAATGGTCGGAAGTTTTCAGAGATAGCATACCTGGATTATGAATTAAACAAAGGAAAGACATGAGACATGTCTTGTGAATCATTTGAAGGATTGTAAGTTTATAACCTACCAAACTGAGCTCAACTTGAATATCAAAAGCACCGCCATGATATTGTAACTAAACGCATAAAGCAAGGTAAGTATTATTTGCGTTGACACAGTGCAATAATTTTATTGATGTAAAGCGAATCGATCTTACCAAATGCAAGAAATGAGATAAATCACAACGACAATCTGGATGTTTGCAGAGTTCATTAGCATATTCCATGTACTAAATGGATCTTCATAAGATCCATGGTCATCACCTGGTACCCAGTAGGCAAGAGGGAACAAGACTGTAATGCATAAGATTGTGCCCCAGAAGCCTTGTATAAGTGAAGACACGAGCGTAAACAATTAAGACTAGACTCGAGCTGAATCACAGAGAGTTTACAATCCAATCCACATACCTAACATCCCGACAAGCAACAAGGGAGGGACATAATCGTCCATTTTCATTACATATTCGATAGATGTTGTCTCCAAGGCTTGCGTGAAAGCACCTGATAAGGTCAAACTCAAACACACGCCGAAAATAACTTGTGTCGTCGATACATCTTTACTTCCGTCCTCGTTTTCATCACTGACGAGCAGAGCAGTCGCGCCAACAAGGACAACACTAACCACATTCCAAGACACGCCTATCCAGTGAAACTTCAGTAATTGGGTTTTCGATACATATTGTTTCAAAAGTGCGACAAAGATGATTTGTGATCCTCGCAATGTTTGATGGAAGGATACATCTAGATACTGTAGTCCAATCATGAACATTACCGTGGCAAGCAACTCGAATATGGCAGGAATAGCAAGGACGAAATATATTCGTCTTGATGTAGTCTTGGAAGTAAGTATGTATGACTTGGGTTTTGGTGCTTGCTCGGGGTGTTCAGCACCATTCGTTCGGTAATTATAATCCACCTCATCATTAGTCGTATGTACCTTCTCTTGCTTATCAAAATCATACCCAGGAAAGTCGATTTTGAAAATCATTACAGCCCAATGAAGTAAAAGCGCCAACGTCATACCCACGAGCTGACCTACGGTCCAAAGAAGGTATTAAATCGATTGATTTGATAATTGTGATTAGATTTAAAGATAAAGCATTCTTAACGCACTCCTGAGATTGGAAGCATCTCTGCGAGTACAACGGACAAGCCTTCTCATGAGATATACAGACATGAATACAAATATACAATATTTGGGATGCGTTGAGAACCCAACTGACATTATGTCACAATACGTCATTGTGACCCCAATAATCCTCCTTGTGACGTCACTCTATCTCATGGCTATGTCACGAGCATACCAAAAGCTTCGAATAACGGCTTATGGAAGGATTCTATGTGAGTTGATCTATCTTCTTCGTCAGTGCCATTTAACGACAACAAAACTTTACATGAAACAGCATATGCAGTGCCGAAAAAAACCGTTAGAACGAAGATGACTATTTCACTGGTACCACACCAGTTTACATTGTCGAGATTCGACATCTTTCAATAACGATCTTGGTTACAAATTGATTTTATAAGTAGAAAAGAAGCTGCTTCGTCGGTAATACAGATGTGACAATATATGATATAGAAATGAAGAGATTTTCTTCTTGACACAATGAAGTTTCGACATAATGAAGCTATCGTCTTGATAGTTTGATTTCACTATTGGAGGTGCCACAAGATTCAGTTCGAAGAAAATCCCCCCCAAAAGATTCTTCTTTATGACACTAGGAATCATGAGATTGACAATTCGGATCACAAATCTGTGATTATGAAGTACTAAGCACGATGGGATGTTGGTGTACATGATAAAATCAGTCATCAAGGCGTCAGTAATGGCGTCGCTTCATTTGTTTTAGGGGCGGCTTAATGCCAGGCAGTGATTCTGTGATATGGTAGTTGACGTGACAGAGGACAGAGGTGAGAGGTGACAGTGACGGAAGTTGGTGACTATGATATCAGGATCAAATTGTATTTATCAACACTTATCCAAAGCAACATTTAGTGTCCCCACTCTAAAACCTAAAAGATACCTTTAAATTTCTAAAAGATACCTTTTATAGAGTACGATTTTAAGTGTTGCCGTGGATAAGTGTTGATAAATACAACCTGATGTATCAGGTACTTATTGTACACATAAGTATCTACCATAACTTGAAACTGTCGATTATTTACAGTTGAAAGTTGAAAGCCTAACCTTATGTCGAATAATCAACAAACGAACAACCAGGGCAAAAGAATGAGTGCATTCGCTCAATCGGCCTATGCACACGCCACCCACGAGTCAACGGCACCACGCAACTCTTTCATGGGTAACTTGACAAATAAATTCAGAGGGAAAAGTCGTGCACACGATGATACAGTTCCAAGGACAATTGCATATGGGCCAGGCAGTAATGCAGTACAGGCTGAGTTCCAACCGTTGGATGGGACATCAATCGTGTTAATCGCCGAAACATCTAGTGAGAAGATGATGGAGGAAAGTAAGAATATAGGTTGCACCATTGAGAGTCTGGGAGCTAAATGGATACGTGCGTTGGATTCTGGTGGAGAAGCAATCACACATGCTCTTTGGATTGAAACAGAAGATGAATCTTCAAAGGGTGATGGTGATTGGAAGATCATTGAGAAGGATGTGCTTAATCAACTTATTTTATGCCAGTCTTTGGATATTCGTGAGTTTCTTATCCCTAATTACATAATGCACATTTCAACTTCTGCCATTACCCATAACTCATGTAATTATTAGCTGTCGTGAGCAGAAGTTGGCTGGTAAACATAAACAACCTGATACCAGGCCAGCATTGGAGTGATATAGATGTGGAAGCGCACCGTCCAATTGTGATGAATGTGTTGGAGAAGTACAATAATCATGCATCCAAAAAGAAACAGCCCGACAAAATAAGCAGCCGTCGTGATTCTCCATCCAGATTGAGTGCATCCATTGGCGCGACATACGCTTCTCTTGTCGATGAAAACCCAGACTCGCTGGAGGCAGATACGATAAAGAGAGCAATCGAACTGAGCATGTTAGATTTTGCAGTTGTGAATCATACATCAACACAAAGTTATACGAATAATGCAACAAACAAAATTAATGATAGAGGAGAGGATGATCCATACAAAATTTTGAGGATACGGTCTGATGCGTGTTATGAGGAAGTCAGAAGAGCTTATCGACAACGTGCTTTAGAGACACATCCTGACAAAGGTGGTAAGTAAAACCAATGTATCACATCATTGCGTATATTGTACTTTGACTTTGATTGACTGATTGTACGATTACATCTCAACTTCTTTTACTTAGGCAAGCCAGGAGAATTTGAAGCTGTGGCACGTGCCTACAGAATCATTCTCGCATCCAACAAAACAGGTATTGATATGATTCCGAGCGAAGATAGTCATGACAAAGATGGAATAATTATTGGATTAAAACGCACCTCACATTGGGATTCTCAACTCAAAGAGCACAGAAACCTTGTCAGAGAATTGTACACTAATCATGGGCATGACGTGGATACACATATCATGAGACAAAATATGATGCTAGACCGTTTAGGGTTGCAAGCCAAAGATGCCGGCTCGCAATCTGTCAATGAAAAGAATGAGCGCATCAACAATTCTTGCTTTTATTTGAGTTTATCTGTAAGCTATTTGAGTGGTATTGGTGCTCTTGAAGCATGGGACAGTGTGAATAGTGTATACACAGAGGTCAACAGTGATAAATATATGCTGGAAGCAGACACTTCATTGATAGAAGCCACAGCCCTGTCACTCAAAAGAGCAATTGAGGCGGCTGTGTTATCGGCGGTAAGTTTAATTTACACTGGAAGCACTGTCAAATGATACGCTAATGATATGCTCACGTCTTTCTATGGACACTTTTAGCACCCAGAATGGGCAGCAAAAGGAATGGTCGGAGAGGAAGTTCAAGGTCAGTAAAATTCTAACACACTACTTATGATCTTGTAATCTTATCTGTTTCTTACAATAGGTTTGACCAATACACGAAAACTTGTTAGCATTCTCCGACTTCCTTGTATATACGCTCGAATCACAGACAATAATTAACGAATGGGCTGTAGTTGTTTTTGATACGTGCTCAGGATTTGTTGATGTGTACAGAGGCAAAAGTTATTCTGATCGGGATGATATTTCCTCAGCTTCGAACACGATCACCATTAGATATTTGCCGGGGCATTACCAACCACTTCTCTGTTATAGTTCCACTAGACCAACCCTCAGGACAATACTAAATGCGTTGGATGAGTTTGGAGTGTTGTATGTGATTACTGATGGAGCTTCATAATCAACTTTGTAAATAAGTCTTCTAGTTGCTTTAAGGTACGATTAAGATTCGTAATATACCGATCATCTAAACCCCGAAAATTCCACCCAGTATCACGAGTAAATTATCTCAGGTTGGTACATTAAAGCCCTGCGCCATCTTGAGATATACTTTTGGCAAATCACGGGGGACCATGACGTCTCCATCCCATTCATACGCTTCCATCAATAGCGTCCCGATCACCCTAGATGAGCTCTTCGTTTCCTTTTGCTTCTCGTGGGCAGCCAAAACAAATTCTATGATAACCTTCGCCACTTCATTGCGAAGTGTTTTCATAACTTTGTGCCCATGCTCAATTTTTTTCATTGCACTTAATAAACCTCGAATGGCTGTGTTAATTTTTGCTGGGCTGGTACAGATCTTCTCGATCAGAGACTCGGCAGCTTTTCTATCGATCATTTTGAACGATTTAATCATTTTATCAAAGACCATTTTGAGATGCTGTGAATTGATAGCGTCCTGCTTAAGATTAAGTGCCATAACTTCAGGCTCGATAGCAAAGGGAGGCTCTTCGGGGTTTGTAGGGTCCAAATTAACAGCCCAGTCAATGACTGTCTGGGTGAGCAGCATTCGATACATGTCAAGAGCCCAGCTCAATTGTAGAATTAACTTCTGTGTCGACCCTCCTTCAAACTGGTCATCCTGCGCTGCCTCGCTAACTGACTTGCACTTGGTTGTGTTACCATCCAATCTGACCAAGCTATGAAGTCGGGAAAAGATATAAGGAACACTTAGCGGAATCACAAACAGAATAATCATAATCCATGACTCACTCTGCTTCGGTTCTCTCCTTGATCGAGACCAGTGCGCTTTGTTTACCCTCTTCGAACTTCCCAATGGCAATGTAAGTTTTTGCAATATTGAACCCATACATAAGTTTAGGAAACTGATTCTTGTCGTTGAGCTTATTGTAATACTCAAACTCATCAAAAGCAATCATAACTTTTTCCTTGGCCTCTCTGTAGCTCAATTTGTTTTTCAACGGCGCCATGACACGGCCAAATCCATCGGTTGTCTCCCTATCTGACTGATTCAAAGAGTTGGCTCTTAGAATCTCGGAAGCCCAACTATAATAAATGAATCCCTTGATACCATGCAGAGGAAGGGGGCTTGGATGATTCAAATCTGGCTTCAACGCTAACTCAATAGCGAAGGCAGCTTTTTCAATACTTCCTCCGACGGTGAAGTACTCATCAAGAGCAGAATTGGCGAATTTCACTGCTGGATTTTTGTCCTGCTGCAAAAATAATTTAGTCTCAAATTTTTTGGAGGGAGACAAAAACATAATTCACAAGCTCACCTTAGCTCGGCCTTCCACCAGTCCCTTTAGCTTCAGAAGACGAAAGAAAGTTGTATTAGATTTGGGGTCCAGAGGCCTCCACCACTCTTTCCCATCTGAGTTCTTTTCAAGTTCCAATCCTTCGTCTGCCAGTTTATTAATTTCGTCTAATTGATCTGCGGTTAGCTTCCCAGAAGAAGGATGAGACATGGCCTCTCCAAGTACGACCATGGCAAGGGAAACTTTTGGGAACTCTTTGTTCAAAGTCTTGGCTACTTCTTCCGCCTATCATAGTTGATGTTATGTAAGATATGAAAGAAAAACCTGGGCCAATGAGTGAATTGTAACCACTCAATACACTGTACACACCTTCAAGCCTCTCTCAACATGCAAATAACATTCAGACATGTTCCTCAAGCACTCAAATCGATCTTCCATACTCAACGCATCCGGTCCATACATAGCAGCCTCAGTATAAGCGCCAGCTGCTTCTCTCCAACGACTTGTCTTAATAAAACTATCTCCTGCATTCATAGCTCGCTTTGCTAGCTTCTTGGCCCCCTCTGCTCCCTGTGTACGCAACATATCTCGCCGCCTAACGGGATCGGCAACAGCCAGCGCTACCACACTTGCCTCTCGCAGTTCTCGAGCAAATGCATCTCCGAAAATTAACTCAGCAGCCTGTAATGGAGTCTTGCCATCTTCGCGGTGGGCTTCATTGATATTGGCTCCTGCTCGAGTCAAAGCAAATGCGCATCCATAATGCATGTTGCGTAGAGCAATCTGAAGAGCAGAGAAACCACAAAGTTTGGCATTAGGATCAAAACCACGAGTCAGCAGAAGCTCTAATAGTGGGTATAACGCATCACGCCCGGTGTAGCCTTGACACACACAGAGACAAAGTGGACTTATACCAAACCCATCATCTTTGGGAAGGCTTTTCAAAATAGGATCAAATTTACCCTTCTTCTGGCTGGTAGTTGACGGCTTGCTTGCATTATATTCATCTTCTCTCCTTTCATTCTTCATAAGTTCAAATTTGGTGCTCTCAAGTAATAATTTGACACATTTGATAAAATCATTCAAATAATCACGCCCATCTGCTTTACTCTTGACACCTGGCTTGGGACGACCCACACCTGGGAGTGGTGTATTACCACCAAAAGAAAGAGAATTGTCACCAGAAGTTTTGTCGTTGATATCCTTGCCATTCATGAGCTTTTGTTCTAGAGGATGCCTTCCCGCAGCTAGAATTACCAAGTGCAAGGGAGTAGCTCCCATACGTTCCGTTAAGTTCGGGTTGGCCCCGGCATCAAGTAAGTAGCGCAACCCATCGTAGTTGGCAGAATCGCAGGCGAAATGAATAGCTGCCCAACCGGGAGAGCCCGTGTATGATGTATTGTTATTATCAGTAGTTCTCTCTTTACCGTCTTTCTTTGACTTCGGATCAACCCCCTCCGGTTCTGCTTCATTCAACAACTGGACCAGCGTTTCTACATCACCTCCGTTTTCTCTATTGTTCCTCTTTTTGATTTGAATGATTTCCTTGCGGACTGAATTCCCATCTTTATCTTTGGCCGCCTTCATTAACTGAGTCATGCTCTTCTCCCGTAATTCTTTGGCTCGCGCCTTCTTCTCTTGAGCAGCGGCGGCATCGATTTTGGCACAGACCTTCTTCTTATCGTCAATCTTGTCGTCGTCGGAGACTGTCACGGCCTTGAGTAGTTGAGATAACACGTTGGTGGCTTGAGCGTTGGTTTCGGAATTACGGCTGTTGGCATCACTGCCAGATGATTTGCCTTCGTTGGTGATTTGAATAACTAGATTTGGCCCCCCACCGGTGCGTTTGACGACAAGACGAGTGGTGTTTCCGTCCTGGGTGACTTCTTCCAGATGGCCAAGGCCTCCACCAGTGCTACCGGCTTTTGATGCCATGGGCGGTGGTCGGTGTCGGTGGACAGTGGACATGCATGAGCACGCAGTCGTTGAGTTTATCGACAAAAATTTAAAGGTACATATATATGATGTATAATTCATCTACCTGTCATTAATTTGCAGCTCTAGAGGTTCTCTTTACCATACAACATACAACACATCATTACTTCACAACTCACAACTGCAATGGTTATCCAATGCCATGCAAAATAGCAATCAGAGTTACCTTCGTAGCAGTGTTTGTACTGTGCAATGGTTTTTGGGACTTGGGGAATGCCAATTGTTGGTTTTAAAGTTCGCCCGTTGTTCACACACTCTCAACAGCTCTCAACCATAACAATTAACAATACACAATACCAATCAAATAGATCTTAAAGTCTTCGCACCGATAGAGCTATCAACCAGCTAAAGAAAAAAGGAGAACAGACCAATGGATTTGGTTGGATCCAAAAGCCCTCGCAGCAACTCATCCCAAGAACCAAGCAGATTCTTCGTTATTGATCTCAGTGTTAGCAACAGTTTGTTTTAGTAAAAGTTTTACCCCTTTGTTGCCACTGGATGTCAATGGTGGTCTCTCAAACTGATCTCAAAGCAGCCCTTACTTCTAACCAAGTTGCCAGAATATTGACTGGCTTGATTCGAAATGTTGATGACTGGTTTTCTCCAATTCCAATGACTTCTTCTCTCAAATAAAATCATTTTATTCATCCAATCAATTATTGTCGTTATCTCGTCACACCACGAGTGCTCCTGAGCACAGTAGTTGAAGTAAAGTATCATTGACAATACATCACAGGTACGTATATGTACATATAATATATCATGTATGTACCTGGCATAAATTTTCAAGACATAAGTTTGGAAAAGGTCATCACCCCCCGGGCACCCCCCTCCTTCACTCTAATTCGGGTATCAGGCACTAAGATAGATCACCATACGTCATCATCAAGGTCTCAACATGTCACAGAGATGACTTCCCGCACGTATGAAGCTTGCTATTGCAACCAAGTGCAGCCAAAATAACAAAGAGGGTGTGCCCTGGCAGATAATGGTTGGGGTGGGTAGGTTTTTAAAGTTATGGTGTAAGAAGGAAAATATAAGACATAAAACATGGTTTACATATCTGATATCAGACCCGCCATGGCCATGGGCATGGGCAGTGTCTCTTGCTGCAATTATCTAAGACTTCTCCCTGAAAAACCGCAATAAATGAATACTATTTGTTATGTGTAAGTATTCATTTCAGAGGCTGCAAAAACGCTCTCTAATAACTCCATTTGAATGTTAGTAGTCTAAAGTTTAAGTATTACAGTTACAGCAAATAAACAGCCTAAAGGCAGACTCAGACTAAGCTCCATTCACTCAAACTCTCCTCACTCAAACTTTTGCCCTTACCTAGATCTTACCTACATGTATCTTTACATTTTATAAAAATTAAGTAAGTAAAAAAGTTTTCTCGTGATTTTGACTCATAAAGGTAAGTGGAAAAGATAACAAAGGATGAGGAGATAGAGGCAATTGGAATTGGACCAACTGAAGATTTCGGTGTATAAGGAATAAGGACGAAGGATTTAGTGCTTGGATTCCCATTTAGGGGGGTGTCAGCGTTGGAAAATGAAGCAGAATTACTTCAAGCTGAAGCAAAGCACATCAGAATGTGCTGTATGAGAAGGTAAATGACTTGATATATGTCTTAAGCGCATAAGGTTTGTTACGAGGCCTGAATAAGCCGATGCCTTACTAGCTCTTCCTTATACTACCGCAGTTTAAAAACCCCTCATGTCAACGCTGTTGTATACCGCCATGGTCGCCATGGTCGCCACCGTTGCCGCTATTGTTACATTAGTCTCAATCCGCTGTTGCCATCTCCATCACATTTTGTGGTAAAATTCCATCGCTATTACCGTATCTGTCCCTCCACTGTTGCCGCTGTCCTGTTGTTGTCGCCAAGCATGGTGGTTCAATTGGATGGGCAGCAGCAATGATGGTGGTGGTCATACAAAATGGAAGTAGACGTAAACCAAAAGTACCTTATTACTTAAATGAGGGATATACTAATTCCTATGTAGGAAATCAAGCCAGAAGTAGCCAACCATGACCATGGCGATGATTTCCGCTAAGAAAAACAGTGTTGGGAGCTTAGCAAAGACCAAAAGCCTATTCACAACCACTATGGTTTACCTTGGCGACAAAAGTGACAGCAAGAACGAAATGAATCCATTATGAAACGGCAGAGATCAATACAATTGATAATGATAAAAAATACCTCCAACCGAATGGAGATGATACATTGATGAAATTAATGAGGGGATAGCAGTAATGAATAAAGCACATCTAAAGATTAAATACCTAAAATCAAATGGAGAGGAAATGATTACGAGAAAGGAACACGGTGAATGAACTACAGCTACGGAGCTGCTAGAAGCAATGCCTCCAATTGAACGGAGAGGAAGTGAATATTAGGAACATCGCGATGAATGAACTACAGCTACAGAGCTTGTATAAACAACTTGTGTAGCATACAGTACGTTTGGGTTCAAGAGTGGAGGGCCCTTTTAAAAATAGTATCTGTGGTCAAAGTGACGCTTGCAGTGGATTGTTGTGATGAAACTAGCCCTATTCACCCCTAGTAGGGGTTTGTGCTGAAGTTGGATATTGGCGAAGTTGGGTCTAATCGTAGTTACAGTTGTGAGACGATTCTGTGACGTCATTAAGTAATTTCTAGCTTTTTTTAATTTTACGATTAGAATCCCTATGTAAAAATTGGGCGCCCTTATATCT
>JALLPH010001102.1:0-16705 GCA_036939855.1 Cyclotella choctawhatcheeana
TTGTGTAGAAAGTGTACCAGGATCTTCCGGACATAAAGAGCTGAAACCACTGTGACATGAGAATATGTTGGGATTCTTGAGATGGGCATGTTTGTAGCGTTTGGGGTGTGGTACTGAAATCTGAGTTCGCATTCACCTACTTAAGCTTACTGTTACACGCATTTCATTTTACACCTTTTCTAGAGCATAAAATCATTTTTTGTCAAAACAACATCTACCAACTACTATGGTGTCCTCTTGCTCCAACTTGCTTTCTCCAATCATATTGCATGTCCTTTTCAACACTGTTGCTGCTGACTTCAGAACAATTTTAACCCAGACAGTCTTCAATAAGCTTGCGCCGAATGCTACGGCTCCTTACACTTATGCGGAATTTGTAAATGCTGTTGATAATTGGAACAACAACAATACAGGTTATGAGATATTCTCTGGCGGTACAGAAATGGAAAAGCGTCACGAGCTGGCTGCATTCTTTGGTAACACACTTCATGAAAGCGATGCTTTCAGGGCCTCTCGAGAATACTTCATGTGTGCAACCACTAAGTATGTAGATCCTGATCTATATTGCAAACTTTCCACGGCTGCTCTCAGTAGTCACCAGTACTGTTCTACGAATCACCAAGATCCATCATTGATTGGTTATGAGGATGGATGTAATTGCGAAACGGAAAGTGGTGATTCAGAAGGATATGTTCCTGCAAACCAGTTGTACTTTGGTCGAGGTGAGTATTTCATCCGCTGCCACTCATACTACGAATGAGCAAATTTATTCAACTTCCATGCTTCTGTTAGGTGCAATCCAACTTAGCTGGAACTACAACTACATCGATGCATCAAAGGCGTTGACTGGAAATACAACCACACTGTGTCAGGAGCCTGATCTTGTTGCGACAGATCCTGCGTGTAAGTTCCAGTAGCACAAACAATATACGACTACCTGGACCTCATTGAATCATTTTTCATCCATATCTCTTCAACAGATGCTTGGGGCACAGCTTTGTGGTTTTGGACGATGAACACTGGATCTGTTGGCAAAACATGTAGAGATGCTGTGCTGACCGATGGTGATTTTGGAGGCACGGTTAACACCATCAATGGAGGAGTAGAGTGCCCTGCCTCTGTGAGCTATGGCCCTAGCTTAGCTCAACGCTTGAACTATTATTGTCACGCTGCGACTGAATTAAGTATCGATACATTGCTAACCTTTGATGATTGTTCTGGAATGAAGGATGCATTTGATGATTGTGTTGGCGATGCAACATGTACGGAATGTAATGTTTGGACTGTCACTCCATCGCCTTCAAAGGCACCTGTTACTTCGTCACCGTCCACGGCAGCACCTGTCACTCCATCGCCTTCAAAGGCACCAGTCACCCCATCGCCTTCCAAAGCACCTGTTACTTCATCACCATCGACGGCAGCACCTGTCACTCCATCGCCTTCCGCGGCTCCGGTCACCCCATCGCCTACTGCGGCACCTGTAACTGCATCGCCTTCCGCGGCACCTGTTACTTCGTCACCATCGACGGCAGCACCGGTCACTTCATCCCCTTCTGCGACGCCAACAACAGCTTCTCCAAGTGCTAAACCAACTCTTAAACCTACAAACAAACCAATTTCTGCAGCTCCAACGAGATCAGGAGCCACTGGCAAGTACTATCCTAATTGGAGTTCTGCCTCTGGTCCACACATATGTTTATTGGATGACGGAAGCCAAATTATTCCTGATGGAGCCCCCCTCTACACTGACAAGTCGACATGTTGTTCTCTCCACTACTCATGGAATCTCAATCAATGCAATGACATTGTTACGGGACCATCCAACAAGTACTTCCCTAACTGGGAAGGTACTCCTAATGTGTGCCTATTGGACGATGGCACCCTAACACTGCCTTCAGGAGCGCCGCTGTACGTTGATATATCAACATGCTGCTCAAGTCACTACTCGTGGAATCTCAATCAATGCATGGGAACTGTTTTAGGACCATCCAACGAGTATTTCCCCAACTGGTCAGGTGCTCCTGATTTGTGTCTTCAGGACGATGGTAGCAACTCTGTTCCTGATGCTGTCCCATTCTATGCTACTCTCAGTGAATGTTGTGAGTACCTAGTATTCATTTTCAACTTATTTGAATGGACGCTTTGCCTGACAATTTATATTTCATTTCATTCAAACAGGTTCGCAGCATTACTCATGGAAATTGAACGATTGCAACGGAGTCGTTATTCCGCCATCTAACTTGTACTTCCCAGACTGGGTTTCCAACACTGGTTCTTGCTTAAAAGACGATGGGATGACTGAGGTCCCCGAGTACATGAGCTCCAATCCTACCACATACATGCATGCAACTGGAGCGGATTGTTGTCAAAAAGCATTCCGGTGGCGGTATAATGATTGTGTTGCAAGTCTGCCGTAATACAAAAAATTGAATTGAATTGATGTTCATTCTTGATTAGTTGAGAACCTGATCTCTTGATAGTAGAGCACTGAAATACAAAATACATAACAAATCATCTTATCGAACCTTTTCTTTTAACACCCCATTTTGACGGATATGCATAATTACTCATAATTGCAATTACATAAGTAATGCATTTTATTCCGGGGGATCTATATTATCTGCTGAACCGAGAGTATTGTTCCGATAAAAATAATGATCAGAAGATAAAGGAACAATTTCAATTATGAATCACCGTCGATACAAGTGTTGCCCCTTCCTTCTACTCTTCGATTTCGATCTTCGATCTCTACTGTTATTTCTCATTTCCCCTTTTGAAGTTATACCTTTCATTTACTGTTAAATGTTTCAGTAACTGGATAGGTAATATCCTGTGTAATATCTCAATCAGTAATAAGTTTGATGATGCTGCTCCACGTGGATTCTTAGGTATCATCATTTTGCTACCGCACTCATACATCATAGATCGTTCAGTTCCACTTTCACTTTCCGCTTGAGCTGAAGCTGAAGCTGAAGCTGACTTCGATTAATATAGAGTTAGCCCTAGCACCCATTCGTTCCCTCACCCGCATAATTTGGTTGTTGTGCCTTCGCCAGACTTGCATTCACATTTTAGAAACATAAATCCTAATCATGAGGCTTGGCAAGAACCCCAAAAAGAGGCGATCCAAAACGAAATCAAAACCACTACCTGATCCTCATCCCAATCTAGTTGTTGGTCAGATTTCATCGAACCTCATTGATTCACTCTACGGGCCAATTTTAATGAAGATGGCAGAACAAAGTGTAGAGAATTATGCTGATGAAGTGTTGCAATGGAGTGATGCTCAATCAGTAGATGTCAACTTGGGAGAGGATGCAGAAGTACAAGTACAAGTTGAGCTAGATGGGACAATTCAGGAACAAGGCAATACCTTCCAATCGAATACTATCAACAACACACCAATGCCACAACCACCCCTCTTCTCAAGCAGTACCGATCTAGAATCATTAACCTCGCTCCTCACCGATGTATCCACACACTTTACATCCACCTACAAGGCTCATGCCAACTTGGCCAAATTAGAACGCCTCCTCGATGAAAAGTACGGTCGGTTCCGTCCCTTCATTGAATCCCACCCTCAAGTCGAATGGGCATTCAAGAAGATACAAAGGAAGTATGTCCGCGGTGAATTCAGCCCAATAGGTAAACGACCCATGGGATTGTCGAGTGCTGTCATCTTATTGTTTATGATGCGCCAACGCGTGGAGACGAGTGTGCTGATATTGGTCGGATTGTTTACGATTGTGGGATTACAGCCCTGGGCGTTAGTACTGTTGATTAGTGTCGGTAAGTTTGGTGTGGACAAAAGGAGAAAAAAGAGAATGAATGGAATTCCGAGAAGGTTAAAGGTTGTGGAGAGTTACTATGCTTATGACGAAGAAGAAAGTGAGGCGGAAGAGAAGAAGAGAAAATTTGATATATTGAAAAGAGGAGTGGGGTCCAAGTTCAACCCAGCAGATTTGACGTTAAGAGATGAAACGTTTGATGTTATCTGTTTGGGATCCGGAGTTGATGTATTGTATGCTGCGGCTTTGCTATCACGAGCAGGAAAGAACGTATGTGTACTGTGTCCCAATGAAGATGCCTCGGGCTGCGTGTCAATCAACAAAACTAGCAACGGACAATGGGGCGCAGATGTTCCGTTTGATATACACAACCATAATGTGGCATATATATCAAAGCAGCAATCTCTATTAGCACCGGCATTGTGCACTTCCACAGATACTCAGGGTGGGATACGCTTTACTCGCATTGGGAGCGACGTAGATGGATATGCCCATTCGATTCTATCTGTGCCTGGATTGGGAACCAATTCATCAAAGTATGAGGATATCGTACCAGTTGTGTTAAATGCCCAAGGGCCGAATGAGATTGCCCAATTCTGTTATAACTGTCTAGGTGATGGATATCCAACCATTGATGAAGAGGGAAATGACAACGGCAATTCCACCTCTCTTAGTTATGTTAAGGCATGCGCACAAATTAATGCCGGGGCTGGAGACTACTTCCTTTCACGTCTCTTCTCACCCAACTCTTCGTCTGAGTCAGCATTCAAGTCTCCCGAATGTGAAGCATACCGATCCTCAACCATGAGATCTGCATCGGCCTTCCTAAACAGGTGTCTTCCACTGCATCCTCATGTGAGATCTTTCATGGGTGCTATTGGCATGATGAATGAGAATATAAATCCAGGTGAGGATTGGCGCAATACAGAATTTCAATCAGTTTATTGAGAGCTAATCATTGATCACGTGTACGACAACAAATTCCAGATAAGACTTGCATGGCTGCTCATATCAGTAATTTGTGTGCCATGACAAGTTTAGAAGGGATGAGTTATCCTGTCGGAGGACCGCGTTCATTGTGTCATGCATTAGCAAGTACAATTGAACAATGCGGTGGACGTGTTGTCACTGGTGTTACCCTACAGGAATTGCTTTTCGAGAAGAACAATGATATTAATACTAAAGTTCACCCGAAATGTAAAGGAATTAGACTTGAAAATGGGATGGAAGTCACGACTAAATCGGATGGATCAGTTATTTCTTGCCTGGGATTCATTCCAACATTTTTGCATCTATTATCACCAGATGTGCGAACAACTGAAGGCGTTCCACCGGGCCTTCCTGCGTAAGTTTTGATTCCTTGTTTTAGTTGTTTAAAGTGTGAATATTTCTCATTTATCTTCATGATAATTATCTGTGTAGGCTCTCAGAACGTCGACCTCTAATGAAAATACTGGTAGGCATTAAGGGCAGCAAAGAAGATTTGAATCTCACTGGAGCAGACTGGTATAGACTTCCGAATGCAACGGTTCCACGTGATGAGCTCGATGCGAATGGGCAAGTTCAATTTGGAACCATTGGTGTAAGCGATGGCAGTGATGATAGCGAAGACAAGGCAATCATGGACAAATTGACAGAAGATCACGATCCTGAAGATGAAACTGCCTCTACTGCATTGGCAGGTAAGAGAGGGAAGAAGAGCAAAGCTAGCACTTCGACCACTACGAAAGCCTCTCCATCCCGTCGAAAGTTTACAACGGGAATTTCTTGGATGAAAGTGTCATTTCCAAGTGCAAAAGATCCTAGTTGGAAAGAACGCCACGGCGACATTACAACCTGTGTTGTGACAGTGGAGGCAGATGACGATTTCGTCAAAATGTTTGATACCAAACCACAGGTATTTTCTATATTGAAGAAATCACCAGGGGATGTGGAAAGGCTGAGAGATAGAGTTCTGAAAGATTTGATAGATAACTTTCCACAGATTCAGCGTAAGCGAGGCGCATTGACATTGTTGTCTTTCGTCTCGCCACTGACAATGATTGTGCTCATTCCATTTATGTTTCTCTTTTACCGTTTTAGGTGAAAATGTAGACAGTATTGCTGTGTGCGGACCAATCCGAGCAGGCTTAACACATGATCCTCCAAAGTTTGCCATCACAGGCAACCGTCCCATCACTTCTTATCCTGGTCTCATCATTGGAGGTTCTGACCTAACCGTTGGAGATTCTTTTTCTGGATCCATTGCTGGTGCCTGGTTGGCTGTGAATGCTGTCATGGGCTATAGTTTCATCGATCAGTTGTATCTGAGAAAGAATATCACATCAGATTTAAGGCAGTTTTTAGATGAACCTAACATGGCTGTGGAGAGAAATGGAGAAATTGTAGAAGATGTAGCTGTCCCCTTTACCCCTTAGAAGTGAAAACATATGGGGTGCTGAGGAAGAATATAATACAGAAGCAACGTTGGAAAGAAAAAGAAAGCGAGGACTTTGTTTTGGTTGTTGAGCTAAATAGAGATCGAATCGTCTTACTTATTAGTCAACACCTTATTCTTTCAAACATTTGATGATATATTTTTTTGTAGCTCCTCTTTTTTACCGGAGCAAATTGTCAGGTGGTTGTCAAGGTAGCTGCTGAGGTCTTGTGGAGAGCCTTCACTTCTCTACGCAGTTTTGTGTTTTTACGAGCGCGACGAGATTTTTTCCGCTATTTCAATGACTAGGTGAAAGTGGACGAATAAATAAATCTCTTTCCTCCCAATGTCCAGTACACAAGCGGAGCTCTATGAGTATTTGAAGGCGAACAATCTCAATGCTATCTTCGTGTCGATTGTGGAGGCGATTTTGGTCGAGAAGCCTGACAATCCGATTGGGTTTATGACCAAATTTCTCCTCGACAAGTTCCCCGAAGAAACTAAAGGATTCTCGAATGTAAATACCTCCTGTCCACCTAAGCATCTCATACTAGCTGCAGAGAGCAATGATGGAGATGAGCTAAGTGTAACGGAGTCTGATGAGGAAACAGTGGCAACAGATGCGTCAGTTGCGCCTGCAAGCGATGAGCAGCCACGCCGGAAGAAGAGGAGGGAAAGTATATTTGCAGAGAAGATTGATGACGATGCCGACATTGAACTAAAGCACTTTGAAAAGAGCGAGGTGGATTCATCGAGGATATTACAAATGCTTACAAATAACTTGTTCTTTAGCCATTTGGATTCGACTCAAATGGATCAAGTTGCCAATGCGATGTTTCCCGTTGAAAAGCAAGAAGGTTCGATCCCTCTTTCTAACGCTTCCTTTTCATTGCATAGAGGTGGTTCACATAACTAGTTATATCATTCCTTCAGGTGACATAATCATCAGTCAAGGCGATGACGGCGACAACTTTTACCTAGTGGACGAAGGCGCTGTCGATGTCTTTATAGGAAAGATCGGTTCTATCGAGGATGCGAAATGTGTCAAGACTTGCGAGAAAGGAGACAGCTTCGGTGAACTGGCTATAATGTACAACGCCCCCAGAGCGGTAAGTCGGGCTGTACTTGTTCATGTGTACTGTATGCTTGTTGTCAGTTGATCTCGTCAATCTTTTTGTTCTATCTTAGGCTTCCTGCATTGCAAAAGGAGAAGTACGTTTGTGGGCTCTCGATAGGGTAGCTTTCAAGGTCATATTGATGAAGACAACAAAGCATCAGCGAGACACTTACCGAGGATTTCTTCAATCGGTACAAGTCTTTTCTGAGGCGACAGAGTAAGTCTGAACTGATACACTGCAATTAGCGTTGGGGTCTGATTTTTGTTTGGACGCAAATAATGCATCATTTGAATTCGTTTTCTACAGGTACGAGATATTAACCATTGCGGATGCATTGGTTGAGGAGAAGCATGCAGACGGCACTATTCTATGCAATGAAGGCGACATGGGAGACAAATTTTACATCATCAAGGATGGATCTGCTGTCGTGAGCAAGATAGCACCAGATGGTGAGAGTAGGGAAGTGATGAAACTTTCGACCGGCGACTACTTTGGAGAGATTGCACTGCTTACTACAAAGCAAAGACAAGCAACTGTAACCTCTCATGGTGAACTGAAATGCTTATCTATGGAGCGACGTACGTTCAATAGGGTCATGGGGCCATTGCAAGATATACTCACCAGAAATATAGAAAGATATATAAACAACAATACTAATGGAATATGAAGATGGCTTCAAGTATTGGTCGTTCTATTTTAGATTATAGCAAACCATTTATCCACATATATAAACATTGGGTAGAGATTAGAAACCAGAGCGCTTTTCTTTAGCTCCCAGCTTGGACTTGGATTGTTCAACACTTTGCTCTCTGAAATATCACCGTCACTTTACTCCATGACTCCTTTCTTTTCCATAATCGTGCGCCTGTAGCCTCTTACTCCCTGTTCCAAGTACACAAGTTATCACTGCCCTCGTCAAATCTATACGTCCATTCGAGTTGATCACATGTATTGCCAACACTTGTTGTTGCTACCCATTGGCCTCTTTCGTCAAAGAACGTCATGACGGCGTGGTTCAATCGGCATAAACAACCATTTGGATCAGAAGGACTTCCACAATAACGATTCAAGATAGTCACTGATTCGATGGGAAATGAACCCCCTAAATCTACTTGCCACCAACTGAATTTACTTTCGCTGGTAGTGTGAGAAAAGGTATCGTCTTTCCCATCTACTGCCTTTGATGCATCCATTGCTTTGAGAGTGGACGATTGAATAGCCATCTTACCCTCAGCCACGTTCACTCCAGATGAATATATCTCGACTTCTCTTATGTTGAGCGGATGGTGAGTAACTGCGTGTAATCTCACTTGCTTTACCATAGGTAAAGTGGTTGTTTTGGATGGAAGTTCTGTTGAGCTTCTAGATGGTTTATGTGTGGGGATTTTTGTAGGGGCAGCAGTGAGCGGCATATTAGAAGGCTGTGATGTCGGTGAAGAAGTGGGGCTTCTGGATGGTGCTTTTGTAGGTTCTGACGTCAAAGGTGCCTTGGTTGGACTCCCAGTGATTCTAATGGCATCATATCTATAAAGTGGAAGACGATCAAATGTTATTAGTACCAGACAAATCTCATATTCATAGTATGGTACATAAATGTACATATGAAATGTCTACTAACCTAATGTTTCCTTTGAATAACCTAGGCGAGTAAACTAAATTGGCTGATCCTGATGTAGGGAACTTGCTTGCAACACCAACGCCTTTAGAGCATTAATTGAATGGTTCAGATACTATAAACAACATTTGATCAAATAATCCAGAAACTACATTACGATATCCTTACCTTCGTAAACTGTCAATGAAGCATCTGATGAAAGGACCTGGCCCTCAGCGGCACCTTTATCATACATCATGAAAAAGTTGGTGACAATGAAAAAAGATTGTCTTGCACCAGCACGGACAGTCACGCCTGTATCGAAATCACCCAGATCCGTCAAAGTCTGCCTGCCCATTTGATCAACGGTTTTGTTATACACAAGTGTCCATCCAAATTCATTGAGTTCAAACCCTTCGAAGCTCCCTGGGTGCGTGTAGACCTCCACCGTGTCGTTTCTAATGGCATCAGTGTAAAATTCAAATGATTTCACTACTATATCCCGGGAGGCTGTGATATCAAACATGACTCCCGGCGCACCACTACGGCCATTTTCATGAGCAGTCAAGACAATATTTGAGCAGTCTTGAGAACAGCTGGTAGAGGACTCTTCTGCTTCACACGTGCCATTTCCACAGTTATTCGAAGGAGATGTACTCGGCGATGCAATGGGGTTCTTTGACGGGGAAGACGAGACGGGTCTAGGTGTTGGGAGGTATGTTATTGGTTGCTGAGAGGGTTTTTGAGTAGGCCTGATAGTAGGTAGAGAGGTGACAGGATTCTTTGATGGAGAAGATGACACGGGCTTAGCTGTTGGAAGGTTCTATTAATTGGTTATGTGAATAGTGTTTGTGAGCTAAATGACGCAAAGCAAAGTCAAGTGTTATGTCAGTGAATGAAAAATCACGTACTGTGGGCTTTGATGTAGACAGAACAACATCATAGCTGTGCAAAAGAGAACAACGAAACAATTAGGATTGAGTCAAATTTCGAGGCGAGTTCAATCTCAGTGCATACCTGACAATCCCGCTAAATGTTCGAGGGCTCCAGACATTTTCAGATGATCCCGCGAACTTGCTAGTTATTCCAACGCCCTCGTAAAACTCAATGAAGCTATCTGAACCTAGTACAGCGCCTTCGACTGTGCCTGCGTCGTACTTCATATTGCCATCATCGATCCAAATGAAGAACGATTGAGTTTCATCAGATGAAACAGTCACTTTGCTTGTAAGACGTAGTTCTGTCATGGATGCTTCTCCGCTAAGTTGCACAGTTTCTTCGTAGACGAGCTCCCATCCAGTTTCACTTAATTCAAATCCAGTGTGCTTGCCAGGACGTGTATAGATTTGAATGAGATTGTTAGTTGTCTCCCATGTCAAGAACTTGAATCCTGATATGGCAATGTCTCGAGAGTCTGCCTTGATCCAAAACATTATTCCGGGAGCACCTCTCCCTGCATCAGTTCGAACGTCTAACTCTACATTAGCACAGTCTGCTTGGCATGAAACCGAGTGCTCGTCAATATCACAAAAGCCATTGCCGCATTTTCGTGTTGGTTGATTGGTTGGCGATGTAGTTGGAGGAGAAGGCTTCTTCGTGGGCGAAGGCGTTGTAGGAACAGGTGTTTCAGTTGGTTCAACCATCATGCATGAAGACGATGGCCCAAAGCAGCTATCGTTTGGACCTTTGGGGATGACTATGTAGTAATAATCTCGTCCATTCATCAGTCCAGCGTCGGTAAATGAAAGTGAAGTGGTCGTTGTGAGCTTGACCTTGCCTTGATTACATTTCTTGACGTCCCCTTCCGATCTAAACACTTGGTAGTTCGAAGCCCCGCTGACCGCCGTCCAGCTGATGACTGCCCGCATATTGCCAGGAGTAACTGTGACGAGTGGAGCGACGTTGGGGGTTCCAGAGCAGCCAGAATCTTGAGCTGTTAGCGTATTGCATGCAATTTCGTGTTCATTGAATGCATTGTAGATAGCTCGCATGTGGGGTGTACCATCGTTCAGGTTACCATTGTCGTCTGTTCGGGTATAAGAACATGAGGCTGACAGATCGAAACACATCAAAAGTCAATGCCAACAACAGACGCATGGAACTTACCGTCAGCAGCAAGATACTCTCTGTATCCAGAAGCCGAACCGCAACCTCCCCACGGAGCATTACCAGAAAACCAAGTCCTGACATTCCCCGCTGCGATAAATGTCAGTCTCGTGACTATCTCAAGTGCTGTGTTGTCATCGTAGTTATACGGGCTAGTCTGAAGAAATCGCTTGTACAACGACCAAATGGCCTCTGAGTATACCCCACCTAAACAATGCACAGAGTTTTTGCAATTAGCATTGGACATGGTCTTCGGCCTGCCAGAGCCAGAAACATAATCTACAGATCGTACACCAGTGCATCCGTTTCCACTTGTGAAGAATCCTCTCCCAATGCAACTTTCACCCATTTTAAGGGCCGCGTAAATGTCAGCAATGCCTTCACCCGAAGGACTTGTAACAGTGCCCTCAACGTCGTTATCATCGAGTCCATGTCCCCTAATAGAACACTAATTGAGTGAAAACTGTCATTTGAAAGACATTTCATTTGCAGTAAACCAGAGCTCACCATTCATGGATAATAACTCCAGCCAACTCGCCTGTGTTGCCGCAGCCATTGCCACTTCGATAAAAATTGATGGTGTTTGACCACCATGCATTGCAACTATCATCATGGTTAACATTGACCTTAAGCCTTTGTTTCAACCAACTGTTGCCTGGTAGATGCGATCTAGCCACCTCCATCACTTTGTTAAGCTCGTAGAAGTTTGTTCGGGCTGAATGTGTGTTGCCGCTGCCACCCTTGCCTGGTGTAGTACCTATTGAAAAGAATAGCCGACGTAAAGAGAGAGATGAACTAAGAAGAGAGAGTGAAGTGTAAACTTGAGCTATCGCATCAACTCACAGTCGGTGCCACCAGATGTGCCCCAATCTAAACCATTAGAACCAGACAAGCTAGAAGAACCACAGCGATCACTGATCAATACATACGGCCCATTAAAACTAGCAGTCACACTTCCAGTATTCAGGTAATTTCCACCCGTGTCGGTTACTTCATTACCGACATTCATGAATGCCATTGGCCAACCAGATTGCTGAATTCCATCAGACGAGCGATTGTCGTTGGAGATAGGGAATACACCTCCTTTCGATTCGAGGTAGTGTACTTTATCAACAAAGGAGTACACCTCTCCAGATTGAGCATCTACAAGACCCTCCATTACCTCAACGTCTTGCCCTTCAAACAATGGACACACCTTCCATGCCAATAGGTAATCATAACCCTTCCCAAATTCACGAGAAGTTGTAGTCAGTGTCAAGATCTGCAACTCGGCCTCGCACTTGTCCATTCCGCGAATCAAAGTAAGGCCCATACGCTCTGCGACAGCGTCGTAAGCCTCCTCCATCGATACTCTTGGCATGACATCCAAACTATCCGGAATATCACCCCAATCTTCAAGTCCTACATTAATCAAGTTACTTTGCAAGAGTCAAACGTCAGAGACGGTAATAGCAGAAATGAAACATAGGTAGGTAATTGTGATAAGGTTGTATCCAACTCACCCAAGTTTGATGGTGGCCATAGCTCGTGCCCCCACTACAGGGATGCCCTTGTAGATTCGAGGAATACTCAGTTGGATCATATCACCATCGCCATGAACGGCTGCTCGTACCAAATTTGAATTAGGAGCGAATAACTCGTTATCTACATCGATTTGTAGTTCGGCAGCATGATCCATCATCCATCCCATAACTGCTTGGGTGGCAAATGCTTCCCACTCTTTCGTTGTCGATGGCGACGTATGTGCCGTGTCCGTGTCGGAAGAAACACTCCACAACAAACGATTATTCAACCCCTTCCCGGGCAGAAGGGGTATTGACAACGTCAGTGACTCCACTTTGCCAGACTTGACATCCATCTGAGTACTACCAGATGCTGCTCCTAAGCTAACCTCCAGTTCATTTACTTGGCTTTGAACCTCCGATGGAACAGGGATAGGTTTCGGGGCCATTAAGTTCGCATCGTTGGTAATGACATCCGTCGAAAGGATGGGGTTGACGAACTCCTTGGAGGCCACAGTAGTTATGTTCCGCCCACTTTCCATGAAGGCGTAGGGTGTTCGAATTGCAGATGCACCGAGTAGTAGAAGCAGCTTGAGTTTCATGATGAAGTGTTGAGCGAGTATTCAGTTCTGAGTTCTCCTTTGCAGTCCTTTAGTGAGAGTAGTAAAAAGGTAAGGAGCTAATTCGAGTGCACCATGAGCTGAATTCACAAACTGGTTCTTCGTGTTGGGACGACTCATCAACATCTTAGCAAAAACTATCCATAGCATGATCATACCATAAAAGAGTCAAACACATTCATTGTGCTAAGATAAAGTGAACACCATTTCAAAATGCGTATCGCTATCTCACACGAGTTATCTACATGAATCTGGACCTCAATACAAACACAGCAAGAAACCAGCTAGCATACACGAGCCTGAGATGCCCCAATAGGACTTCGACGCAGAAGGAAGGGATGAAGGACACCTCCTCATCAATTGATCTCACCTAAACGGAGCTTTCTGACGCCAATAAAGTGTAGGAAGCACCTACTTATGTCCATATTATGAGACTGCTGCTGTCGCGTTGGGTTACTTTACAAAGACGGTTTCGGTCTCAAAGCAGTCGGAGGTTCAGGTTACTTTCTCTTCCCACTTCGGAGGGAACCACATATTTTCTCTACTTAAGCCGTTTCAATTTATTTTTTAAAGCGTCTTAGGAATTAGTACCCAATATTACTTTGAGCGTAAAAAGCGTAACAATGTGTCTAAAACCTGACAGTAAATTTTCCGTTCACAGTAGTGGTGAACCTAACCTTCAATCAACTCAAACAACAAGTGAAGAATATTACACCAAGTATCTATGGTATGGAGGACAGTCAGTTGTTGACAACCCTGCCTTTTAATGGCACCCTAGTAGGCAGGTTCTGGCAAGAAAGGAGAAAATCTATCTTCTGCCGCACTCCCTGGAAAAGGGCATTGTGTACTTCACAACAACCTGCAATCTATAGTTGCTTTAATCATAAAGCTATGTGGATTATTGGCAGTAAAGGAATCAGCAAAATTTCTGATTGGCAAAGTGGGAGAGCCATATATTGGTTCTTACATCAATCATGTATCCCAGCACCCTAACCCAAAGACAGCAAAGCATGCCATTATGCCTGATGTACATATACATGCTCTTGATTAATATATTACCCAAACCCAACTGGCAACTGGCAGATTAGTTTTTGTTAACGACAGTGGAGCTAAGTCAACAGCTGAAGCGATCTTTGAAGTTAAGCTCTTCACTGCCTGCAAGTCATGATACAACTTTAACAACACTACAACTAATCCAGCAGATTGCGGGGCTAAGATGGTTGCTAGTAGTGCTAGTGAGTACAAGTAAAGATTTCAGAACCTTGATCCTTGATAATGATAAGCACTACACCCCAGATGTTGTCGGAGATGGTAACGGTGGAATCACAGGACCTTTTGAATCTGCCCAGAACCCCCCGTTTCATTGTGGCCAAGTAATTCCTCTATGTGCTGGAGCATTTGGTGAAGTCAACCTAGACTTCCCTAGACTCATCAAGATATTAGCAGGGGAAGCCTCTGCTAGTGAGGAAGGCCTCACCATTCTCCATCTTGCCCCTTGTCAACATAGACAGAAAGGGATGAGGTAATTTTCCCATAATGCATAGTCAATTCAAACAAGGAGTAGTAATTGCTTGGGGCAATGCAATACATAAGCTTGCAAGGCTACACTATTTACGCGCAACTAAAACTAAAGAATCTGCTGCATACACGGCGAAAACAAACAACAGCCAGCACAGATGCATCCCCAACCAGACAGGACAATCAAGTTGGTGTGCAGAGCATACATCACCCGAATATGAAATATATGAACAATTCAGAAATGGATACGAATACTCTATGCCTTGAGAATGCAAAAATAAACAGGGTATGGTAGGCTCACACTTCCACGTTGGAGATATTTGGAAAAAGTTACGTAGAAATCATTTTATTACTAAAAAGTATTACGGTTTCAGTGTTTTTGTCCCATGCCCGTTTGCTATGATTATGCATGAGTGTGAAACTGTTGCTGTTGAAGGACAGTTTCAGTTTGACTATCCATCCACTCATGAATAATTCAGAGTCTGTCAGAGTCTTGAGATACTGATGCCAAGAACACACGGTCATCTCATTCACTAAGGGGGTAATTGGGTGGTCAATCCAAAACCAAAATCGTCAACAAATATTGAAACATCAGCCGAAATTATCATTAATTTTTCTCACTAAACTGCAAAATTGTACTGCCACCAAGCTTCCAGGCTCTCGTTTTTTTTGCCAACTGTTCACTGTTCAAATTTCTTGCAAATTTTATGATGATTGAACCAAATTAGGCTGTGAACATAAATTTTGCATCTAATAAATCTTTTTAGGGCTTTGGGCTCCACAATCAGCAGCCATGTCTGGCTAATTATTAAGTAAAGAAATTCGACAACATTATTCTTACAATAAAGGTATGGATGTGTCAGATTTAGAATCAATCACAATAAATCAACAGTTACATCAAATAGATATGATAAAGAGAGGCAGTGATAAAAATAGAAATAAAGTTGATTTTTGGAATCAAAAAGAGAAAAACAGAAATCACCCTGATTGATACTAGAGACATTACAATTTTTACCATTCTGTTATTTAAGATTCAATCTTACTGTTAGGCCCTGGCCATTGCAAATGAATGTAGGAGCAAAAACGCAAAAATTTACTTTCCAACCTCTGTTTTTTTTCCTGTCCGTCGTCCGGAGGGTCAGTTTTTTCTACCACAGGCAAAGTCGGAGTATATGCTTGCCTGTGAAAAACTGGTTTCAGCGAATAATATTGCTGATCGTGCCTGTCTTCCCGACAATCATCACTGTGATGGATGCTGCCAGTGATGATGCTTTTGGGATGGAGGGGGTGAAGTCTATACCAAGAAAGTGATGAAATTAATCATCAAATGGAACCGCACCGTTATCTAATTAAATAACGGTTCCATTTGATAATTAATTTTATCATCTAATGCAACCGTTATCCCATTAAATAACGGTTTCATTTGATAATTAATTTTATAATCTATTTGGTATAGACTTCACCCCCTCCATCCCAAAAGTGGTCCAAACGATTTGCCCTATCCGGTCCCTTTGATAGCACCTAATCTTTAATTGAATAACGGTTACATTTGACAATTAATTATATCCTCAACTTGGTATAGTAGACTTCACCCCCTCCATCCCAAAAGTCTAAGTACGTAATCTATAATTGGATAACAGTTCCATTTGATAATTAATTTTATGATCTACTTGGTATAGACTTCACCCTCCCTCCGTCCCAAAAAAAGCTTTTGCTGTTACCAGGCAGAACTCTGCTCTTCACATGCATGCTGCTTTGAGAAAAGTAGATCCTTCCTACGGCGACAGCTATGCCAAAAATATCCACCCTCCAACACCGACATCACTGTCCCTGAATCAATCTGTGCTACCTGCTGTCACAATTACAACTAAAAACAATCAAAAATTATTCCACATTAGAGCGAAATGTAGCAGCCTTCTGCCAAAATTGTCACCACCCGTGACTCAAAAGCTGAGGTGTGGTGATGGTTATACATGATGGATTCAAATCTCAACCTTGCAGTACCATTCATTATACTTACAATGATAGATTGGAAGGGTTGAG
>JALLPH010001103.1:0-15541 GCA_036939855.1 Cyclotella choctawhatcheeana
TCCCGGTGCGCCTAACTCCATTCCTCCCGGATCCATTAATGTTGCTACTATGCGCATTCTGCCGCCGGGCCCCTCTCGCAGCATCAGAGGGGCCAACTTGGCGGACTATTCACCGTGGGCCGGTGTAGACTCCACCGATTTACCCCCACCACTAGGGGGAGACGTGCTGCCTCCATCTGACGAACGAACTATCTGACGAATCATCAGACTTGTAGCTGCTGGATGAGCTCTCTGACTCATCCTCGTCTTTGCTGTGGACCTCACCGACCGCCGAACTTTTCCGACTGGGGTGTAAGCCCGAGTTGGATGCAATTTCAGCCCTACTCATGAGCCTTGCAATCAGCTGCTCTTTCGTAAGCTTACTTAAATCTTCCGTCCCCACACTCCCTTCTGCCTTGCTCAATACACTCACTCCGTCATCAAATCCTACACCTTGCTGGCCTGTAGCCCCAGCAGGGATAGACCGCACGATCAGGTAAACAGGCTATCTATAGGGGGGGGCACCACTCAAATCAGCCAAAATACATTATCTTTGGTTACCTTTGAAAATTGCAGGGATTATAGATATCTATGAGATCAGACGAGAAAAAAATTTTTACGAAAAAAAATTGACTTGAAGGTCCCCGTTTTGCGTATTTCCCGCCATTTTCGGGGTTTTTCCCCATTTTTGAGCATATTTGCGCTGTTATCGGCCCATTTCTACACTTTTAGAGGGTCAGTATGCACTTTATTCATGCAATTAACATCATACTATGCTAATATACTTGTTCTTTAGTGTTAGCGTTAAGGTTAGGACCATTGTTAGGGTTTCAAAGTGCTAATTTATATCATTTCGCCCTCGAAATTATCCGATAAGTCCTCTCGCCAAGCACCTTGAAACGGTTTACTTGGATTGAATTCCCTCTTCTTCAAACGTTGCACTGTGACTCTCTCATCCTCATATTCAACCCATTCTTCATTCCACTGTACCTTAACATCAATGAAGTTATGCTTCTCACTCTTGTCACGCACCAACGCTGTCACCACCCCGCTGCACCACCTCAGCTCCTCGACGAGATAACCTTCTTCGTCGTCAACCTGAAACTCCCAGCAAACCTGTATTTTAAATAAAGAATCTTCTGTTAGCAATCTTTCAATGGGCCAACTGGCAGCTTGCATGTATTCCACTCCATCTGTAATCCCACTCTCCTCCATCCGTTCCAATTCCACTTTGGCTCTTCGTCGCACGTCAACCTCCAAATCTTTATGTTTCTCATCTAGATTCTTGCGAACCGCTGATCGAGTACCTAAAGTGAAATTGTCAGGGAGTTCAGGCAATTTAACGGGTGCATACAATGGCATTTCTTTCTTGTCAGCCAAAGGAATTACCACCTCAATCAAATGTTGAAATAGCTCATCAGATGTGAATGTATGTTGTATTCCATTTTGCTTTCTCGACCAAGGATGATGTGCCTCCACCCAACCCAAACCAAGATATCGAATAAGAATATTTTCTTTCACATGCTTCATTTTATCCTTCTTGGTCATCAACCTCTCCCAATTGGCTTGAGCATCTTCCACTGTCTGCCAACACGCAGGCGAATGGTACTGCTTGTGGAGATAGGTTGCGTCAATTAACGCTTTCTCCGCACTTTTTAGCTGCTCCTCCTTCTCCATCTGCATCTTGTCGTAATACGCTTGTCTCCTCTCCAGTAATTCAGCATTGAACTTGGCTCTTGTTTTCTTTCCTTTTGCTTTAGACATAGCAACTAAAGAAGTGCAGAGGTCTTCTGGTATACTGTGAAAGAGCCCCAGTTCTTCACCCCCTCCATCATCAACTTTCTTGCTCCGCTTACCCGAGACCAACTTTGCAATATCCCTGTACATATCCTTGTTATAACGAGCCTGACCGATAGCTGCAGCACTGGCTAAACTAATCCTACCACCCATCTGCAGAACATCAGTCAATGTAGCAAACGACTCCTCTGCAGGATCGTTGTTTGCCCTCATTCCAAAGGTAGACTTCTCTTCAGCCCGAGTGATGACAGCTTGACTTCGTTTGCCCAATGCCGCGGATAGGTATAGATGGGTTGCCTTCTTGGAGTCTTGTAGTTCCACCAGCAAAGTAGTTGCTGCACGCTCAGCTAATTTGTGACAGAATGGA
This sequence comes from Cyclotella choctawhatcheeana, assembly GCA_036939855.1. Classification (NCBI taxonomy): domain Eukaryota; phylum Bacillariophyta; class Thalassiosirophyceae; order Thalassiosirales; family Thalassiosiraceae; genus Cyclotella; species Cyclotella choctawhatcheeana. The sequence continues at coordinate 2,144 of JALLPH010001103.1, forward strand.
GTGGTCTCACGGTTTCTAACTTTGGTGGGATAAAAAACCTCCGAGATGGCTTGATCGATGGCGAGTACACGATCCTCTGCATTGAACGAGCTCATGGTGTTGCTCAGCTTCTCCTCTCGGTAGTAGTTCAAGTAATCCTTCAGCTCTGGCAGCTGATTGTACAAGGGCTGGAATATATTCATGACATATTGTTCGTCAAGAAGTAGCGGTGGATTTGCCTGTATTTCAACCATGGCTTGATGCAATAGATCGTAGGCTTTTCNAGTAGCGGTGGATTTGCCTGTATTTCAACCATGGCTTGATGCAATAGATCGTAGGCTTTTCCCATCGAGCGTTCACCCCACCCCCGGTGAGCAAGCGTGTGAGTACTCCCAGCTAGCCAACGGAGAGGGATCACTATTGCGAGATACAATATTGAAGCAACTCGTAGCTGGGCAATGACCTCAACAGAGCTAAGAGAGATTAGAAGGCAACGTTGCAATGTGTTTTCTTTGCTCTGAAGACACTCGTTAGTGAATTCGAGAAGCTCATCCAGGCCATCATACAACGGCAGAGCTCCCTCAAAGGAAGAATCTTGACGATTTCCACCGGCAACGCGAATGATAGGTAGTCGATATCTACCAGGATGATAGCGCTTCATGTAATCCTCCCGCTGGTCTCCATGACCCTTTGCATAATTAGAGGTGAAGTTCCACTCTTTGTCGGCTTGAATGAGCAACTCTGACAGGCGACAAGACACACGCAAATGAGATGGTATCAATCCAAGGTCGGCTTTCAAATGATCTTCCAAAAGAGAACCAAAGTCGGCATCTACATGTTCGAACCACACATTTCGTAAGTGGTTATGGCAGTCTCCCTCCAGTAACTCAATATTCTCTGGTGCCTGGTTCGTTTTGGCGGCAATCTCCTCTTTGATAGAATCGCAAAGGATACTGCCAAATGCTCTGGCAGTGTTACAGGAGTCGTGTTCAATCATAGTGCCAGCCATCCTAGTAATATCGATGAGTGAAGGATCAGGTATGAGGTCAATAAGCTCAGGTTTGTCTGGAAACATACTCGTTGTGGTGGTTCTCCATTCTTGCAGTAGGATCTTACAATCTCTCAACGCAGTTAAGACAGAACGTGATTGCTCGGGAGCTGTTCCATTTTTGGAAATCAGGGCTAGGTCGATGCATATCGCCTTGAATTTGTTGTCTTGTGTTAACAGACCCATGAGGAAGTTTAACAGGGATGTTTGACGCCGGCTGGTTTCATCTGAGTGAACTTGCTTCCAATCCTTAGCATCAGCGAGGCGGTATGCGGCAAGTGTCTTGGTGACTGTATATAAAGCTGTCCGCAAGTTTTTAATATGCTTGAGGGACGGTAATTCTTTTACCAGATTCATATCAGGACATAATACCTCGGCCATGGCAACTAAATTGGCCTGAATACATGTTGGTGGGGTGCGATTGGTGAGCATCTCAAGTATTAGTTTATCAACATGAGGTAGCCATTCAGCATGTTTCCCTGTGCAAGAAAGCAGTTAATGTTAGTACCGGTAAGTGTAATTGGTATGATGACGATGAAACTTTACCTCCTCCTCTCTTATTGGGGACATAATGCTTGGCAATCACTCTAGGTGTTGGATCACATGCGCTCTCTCCACTGCAACCATCTATAAATTGCAAGATGTCATCAAATTCCGATTCTTGATCCTCCAATTGCCGGGATAGGTATTCAATGATCTCTCCATACTCCTCCACTCTCTCCCGATAGCTTTTTTCATTCATCTGAGCATCTCTTACCTCGTCGGTTAAGAGGTTGGACAAAAGCTTGTGTTCAACATAGGCAGCATGTGCTTTGGATGCTTTAGCCTTGGCTGCAATGAGATCATTCTGACTCTTGCGTGATGACTTTGACGCTTGGCCTACCTCGTCAACCATATCATTAAACAAAACATGCAACCCCTTGGCTAACTCTTCTGCTTCATTCAGTCTAGCATTCTTGGATTGAATGGCACGGGCATTGTCTCGTTTGATCTTGGTGATCACATTTTTATGCCGCACCTTCATTTCATCGATACAGTTCTTTGCCTTCTTCAGCTCATCATCTAATGCCTAACAAATGCATATATGCAGATTGGAATGGAGAGATACACATTTTGTTAATGTGTATAGAGATAAATATATGTGGGGATGGTATATGACTCACAACAACTTTACTATCTAGCCTAGTAGTACTAATATCATATTTTCTTTGGATATATTGAAGTTCTCCTAAGTAATATTCTTTAGTAAGAGCTATCTGCTTTCTCATATCTGCTTTGTATTTGCTTCGATCCTTGCTACCCAACTCCCTTTCATATTGCTGGTGGAGGGTTGCGGTGAAAGGAATGATGTTAGAAGAATTTCATATTATTGCAAAGGGTAGAAAATATTATTAAAATACTCACCTTTGCTTCATCCAGAGCTTTCTTCAGGTACAAGTCAAACTCTTCTCTCTGGGATTTGAGAGCTGCTTGGAATTGAAGCCTCTCTTTCTCAAATGCGGCCTCAGCTGCTGCAGCCTCAGTTTGGGCTATAACAGCATCCTCTCGTCGGAATGCCATTTCACGAGTTAGGGCAACTTCGACTCGTTCCTTGACTTTTTCAGCTTTCTTCAGTGCCTTTTTGTGAACAGAACTCTGCCTGGTAGCAACCTTGACAGTCTCCTCTTTCTCTTCCAACTTTCGCTTGAGGCTGGAATTCTTCTTGAGTTGAGATTCAATCAAGGCAGTAGCTCTCCTCAATTTTGTGACATGCCGGCGTAAAGCAGCCTTGAATTCTTGCTTTGTTGGGGAGGAGATGGCAGCTCTTGAAGTGGCGGAAGCAACTGCCCTTTGTGATGGAGATGCAGCAGCAACAGCGGGAGCAGCACGGGCAGCAGCAACAGCAGCACGATATCTTGGCAGAGTAACGCCAGATTTCTTTTGGGCCCCAGTCCTTGCATTACGCGTGAACTTGGCCTTTGACCTCTTGCCCTTGAAGACACCTTTCTTGGGGGGAGGCTTATTGTCCCTATTGTCTTCCATTGTTATGACTGATAATGATGAAACAGATGAAATAATTAATAATTATTGTCATGAATTGTGTAATAAAAAATAAACTACTCACTTTAGAACATTTTCGTTGCAGCACCTATGTCATATAATTATTCGAAGACATGCGTGAGAGTTTGGGGTGTGTCGCAGGTCAAATGAACTGGCAAATAACTCACCGCAGCTCCCGACGTAAAATTATTTTCGCTCGGACGTATTTTTGATGAGAGGTGGATTCGACAGCCTAATTGCTGTTAGATTCAGTTGCAGAGGTTATCGATGTGTGCCTGGTGGTAAGATGAAGTGCTGACGCAAGGGGGGTGTGTCGATTCAGGTTGGTTGTTGCGTAATTGGAGCCACCGCAATGGTTTCGGGGGTTTCGTCATGGTTCGCCACCTGAATCGTGCACTATGAATGCAGATTCGTGGGCAATTTCAGGGCAGAACACACAGAACCGGCGATGCAGCGGCACTAGCAAGCACGCCCTCTGAGCCGCTGCATCGCCCTTTTGTGCTGGACAATAATTGTAACGCTAGCGCTCTTGCATTCATTGGGCGGGGGAGGGCGGCGGTCGAGCTATTCGATTGATGGCCGAGAGGCGTTGGGCGATCGATCGCTCGATGATGGCTCTCCTCGCCACTCGCTCGCAAGGCCGGCAGTTTGAGGTGGAGTGTTTTGAAAGATACAATTTTTCGCGCAGGGGCGCATGGCCACTAGAAGAGAGAGAGAGTGGTGCCCCCCCTACTATCTACCCAAATAGACAATCCTCTAGGTAGAACTATAGATTTTAGTGATGAAGTACCTCTTAAATAGACAAATGTCTACGTGACTCGAATCGTGACTGAAAAGAAACGTTCACCTGATCGTGAGGTCTGTCCAGGGGAATCCTTCTTCTTTGTTACTGTTTGGAAGGACTTATCCTCTTTGTAAAGGTCCTCCAACTGCTCCTTTGTACTAGATTCTTTCTTTTCCTTCTCTGCCATATCAAACAAGCTTTCACCGAGTTCACCTTTATACCACACCGCTTTCTCTATGGATGCCATCTTGGCATTCTCTTCGTCTTGTGGCGTAGTTAACACCAACTCTTTCTCATCCCACTTGCACTTATCAATTTCTTTCATAAGGATCGAATCCATTGATTTTTCCAATAACCTCCTCAGAAACTCAGGGTCTACCTTGCCCACATCCCGTAGATAGTGGAAGAAGTAGGCGGCCGGGTTTTATTGATCATTAGCATCATACGTTCAGCCTCCGCACAGTTGCCTATGACCACATTGACCGGCATCATCGGTGCCCCTTGGTGAATTTCCAAAAACATCGGGAACTCCCCCAACTTAACTCTCTTGTACAATTGCGTACGGAGGGACAACTTCTTTGCTTCTTCGCTACTATCCATTGGGTCCACTTCCACTTCACGATCCAGATTCAGAATCCTGTGAATACCATCGTACAGTGTATTGTACTGGTAGTTGATGTGGTCTTTGCTCCACGCTGCCGCTGCAGCCAAGTCATACTTAGACATATCAACCTCTCCATTTCCTTTCTTCCCCTTTTATTTTTCTCTAATACAATCGCAGCCTTCTTCACACTTCACACCCCTACCAAAATATTTTGCCACTACTCCAAACTCCTTCGCAATCTTTAAGATCTCATGCATATAAGACACATTGCTTGCTTTCACATCGATGTGCACGGTCTTCCTTAGCTGTTGTTGCGACCAGCTAAGGTCTTTAAAGACCTGCGTCTTTTGCCCCTCAATCCTGGGAGTTGCTAGCTTTAATGCAAACTCCGGCACCCCCCTCGTATAGAAATCGTCGACTTTATCTATCCCAATCCTCATTGATTCCATAATCACCGTTTTAACCTCTTCTTTAAGGCGCGACAAATCAGCTCGACTGTTCATGAAGTAGAAGGTCGCTGCCGACTTTGTAGCAAAGGCAGCAATCTCTTTCACTTGCAAGCGTACTCCTCCGATCCTGCTCCACTCGTAGCTGCATCTCTCCAATAGTTCCTCCGGCTCCACATCACACGAGATACATAACTGAGTCCACACTTCCGGGTCAATTTTCCCCTCGTCCTTGTCGGCAACATCATCAATTCTACTCCTCGCCTGTGGTGGCTTTTTCTTATCGTTCTTCTTCAGCTTCCTCATCTCAAACACTCCTGCGTCCCCGGACGGACGAATCCACGCACCGGCCTCTGTCAGGTCCAACGGGATCTGTGTAGGGTCGTAAAGCCTGTCGCCCACACCCTCCTTCTCCGGTTCTAGTACAACTGTCTTATCTACCTTCATGAGGTTTTTGTACAACACCCTCGCCCCCATAATGAACTCATTCATTTTTGCCTGCGTTCCCATCTGACTACAGACAAGTGACACCGTAATAATCACCCTCTCGTTCAAATGGGCATACAACTCATACTGATCCTTCCTCTTCTCCACAGTCGTCTTCAACTTCTCCTCTAGCTGTAACTTCTTCTTTGTCATCAGCTCCCCGACTTTTAGGCGGCTCCTCCACATCCGCCTTATCCTTCTTCTTATCTTTCTTATCCTTCTTATCCTTCTTCCTCTTTTTACGACGAGGAGAGGAATAGGAAGGTACCGCCTCCTCTTCAACCTCACCCCCTCCAATCACGTCACTAATATGCTAATTGGTGTTTGCTGCCGGCGTTGCTGCCCCCCCGCCCCTTCACTGGAGACCGCCCCGCCACCATCAATCGCCGCTTTAGTTGCTGCCTCCGTAGGCACCTCTAAATCCTCTTTCTCCTCCTCCTTATGCACCTCCATTGCATTCTCCTTCGCCGTCGCCGCTGCTTGAGCCTTCTCTGCTTCCTCCGCTTCTTTCTTTGCTTTCTCCTCTCCAGCCTTCTTTTTCTCCGCCTCCTCTTCCGCCTTCTTTTCCGCCTGACGTTTCTTCTTCGCCTCCTCACGCTTCCTCTTTTCTTCCTCCGCCGCAGCCTTTTTCTTCTCCTCCTCAATCCTCTTAGCTTCCGCTTCTGCTGCTTGACGTGGTGTTGGCATGGTTTATACTTTCTTATTGTAATCGGTGTGTGTGGTGGATCGTATCTAGTGATATCTGAAAAGGTCCCGTGTAAAATGCAATCGTCGCTTCCTCACTGACTTGCTAGTAGTATTTTTTAATAAAAACTGCCGTATTTTCCCCAACGTTATTTCAGTAGTGCTATCCTTCCCTGAAAATTGAAAAATTATCAGTTCCAATGCTATCGATATCGTTTCTGTTCTTGCAGGTCCGCTATCGACGCTAGACCGTATAATTGCTCCTAACAAAGTTTTTGATGACGAATTCAATACTGCAATCGCTATTGCTGTAGAAAAGATGGTTGTTTTGCTATCGCTGCTTACCTTCGCTACAATGAAGTTAAATTTGCTGCTCGCGCCAAATTAAAAGGTTAATTCCTATGTAGGTTCTGGTATGTTTTGTGTATGTATGTAGATTTAATACTAAGTGATGATGACTAGTCTGCTCGAAAAGTGATTTGGGCAATCCACAGCATATCAACCTCTCCAATGTCTTATTGCAAGTATAATGAATAATTGTGAAAGGTTGAGATTTGAAATCAACATGTATTACCATCACCACACCCTGGCTTATGAGTTGTGGGTGGTAACAATTTTGGCTCCAGTACCCTACTTTTCACACCAAGATGAAGTATGTTTGGATTGATTCTTGAAGTTCATAGCATCACATCCCTTCCAACCTGCTCTCATTACAAGTATAATGAATGGTTGGAGAAGGTTGAGATTGGTACATGGGCTCTAAAATGGTCACTGCACGGCATGTTTTTCAGTCACGGATGGGGTCAATGTTGGCTTGGCCCTTTGCCACTTTCCTCACCAAGATTCAGTCAGTGGGGCGAGGCATTGCTGTAGTCCCGTTAGCGTTAGCAGCCGTGGTTTGGGTTTTTACGCTGGTGATTGGTGTTGTTGGTAGTGAAAGCAGAAAATTGTGCTAGAGTGTTTCTCTTTGTTTGAGTACGCTTATTGTTAATTTGTTTAGGAGGCAAACTGAGATTTTGTGGGCTTCTTCAACAGCTTTTACCAGTTACAGTGAGGTGCCACGAAGTGTACCCCCCCAAGAGATACAGAATCCCAGCTAGCCTGGTCTGAGGGGGGGGCACAACCCTGGGGTGCACTCCTCCTAGGGGTTCAAATTGGGCTTATTTGGGTCATATTGGGCCCCACATGCATAGCTCACAGCCTCTCTACAGCTCACTCACGCAGGCTAACTTGCTCATCTTGCAATCCCTGGCCCCTGTCACACCTCTGTCACGGCCAACGCCGCCTGACATCTCATCACGTCATGTCTTGTGAGCCAAATGCTTGAAAAACTTGATGAACCACAGTGTCTTTGTCTGTAAGGCCAATAATCATTTTCCCGCCATTAATAATCGCGGAATCTGCAATTATTAATCGAAGTCGTCCTGTCTACATGAACCCATACGATACACACAGTTTTTTAGGATACACAACGTCACGACCACGATTGTGTAACATCACTCCTCACACTTTATATCCTCAAAACACAACAGTCATCACGCTCATCATCAGCATTACCCACACTCGCCTTAACCACTTACAGCGCTATAACTCCTCCTCTGTCAACGTTGCTCTCAATATTACCAACACGTCAATTCTCGGCTATAGTTCATGTGTTACGCTTATAACTCTACACACTCAACTATATTTAACACATCATCTCACACTTCAATTCCATATAATACAACTTGAATCTAGATCAATAACATTAACCAATATCAACAATCACATCATTCATAATTTTCTCATTCTATATTAATATTACTAGATCTCAGCCATATCACCTGTCTCATCGGTTTCATACCCTCCAAACGGATCTCTGTATCTGTCCTCCCCTCGTAGAAATATCACGCCTCGAAGTGATTCCATATCATCCTCAACGACAGCGTCTTCTATCTGCGGCCTTTCTCTTTCTATTCATCCTACCATTGAATATTACCTCATCAACCAATCCTTGCTCCTCGTCATGTTTGTCCCAGTAATGTATGAACGTCTCCTTCAGCTTCTCATCAGCAAGGAAAGCACCAAAACGCAATCGGTGCTTGTTGTAGAATCTCATACCGTCCTTGGTGATGCCATGACCGTATGCCTCCTTCTTTGTCCCTGAAGTATACTTGTATCTCTTCAAATCAAGGTCTCTTAACTTACTCCTGTCTTCATCGCTCAACTCGGCCCTCTCCTTCTTGGTCAACTTCTTGAACTTCTTGTAGGTATCCTTAGACGCATTGTTGGCACCGTATTTTTTTTCGGGTCATGAGGCCAGACCTGATCCCACACTTCTCTGCAAAGTCTAGTATCTCATGTCTTCTTCTTCAGATGATACTGTGATCTTGCTAGGGCTAATGGTGCGCTTGGCTGGTGTATTGAGCTTGTGAACTTGTGAGCAGCAGAGGGATGATTATTGGGTTGGGACGAAGGTTTTTCATTGCAAACGTGTTCTTGAACAGACCGTTCAACATGAACTATTATATTGCAAACTTTTTTCAGAGCGTCTCTGTTGCTGCGATAATTGTCTGCACGGAAGCGATGGGCACATACAACAGAAGAGTGGGGTAGTATGTCTCTTGACACGCCAGTGTATTTGACAATTTAATCAAATGTCTTAGGACCGGAGCCGCGTTGGTGGCCGACGTCTAAGAGAGGCTTCAGTTCCGTAATGTTCTCAGGTCGTGACAATTGAGGAGAGATTCGGCAGTTGGGCCATGGTGGCGAAGTGTGTATGAATCAGATGATGCGCATATAGGTCCGACAGGAACGTGGTGTCCGAGATAGTCAAATATTATGATTTGATTCGTTAGAGCATCAAACTTCAGACAATCATCATGCTGGGCGCGTTGCGGGTTGTTGGATTGTATTCGCACATTATTGGCGGACTAGTGGATGACTGCGGCAGTTTGACGATATGAATAGGATGAAGCTGTATATCATTTGTGGTAAACAATATTATGTTTAATGCATGGAGGTGGTATATATATTGCAGCGACGATGTTTTCTTAAATGTTTTGTTTTTTAACTGAGTAGTGTGAGATGTGAATAAGAAATAATGTATGAGGTATGAATTTCTATTGGATAAAAAAATAGTTCTACAGTAAATTTGAATAATGCTAGTTTTCAACATTATAATTGGGACGCTCACGTTGAAGTGTTGGATTTTAAGAGTGTAAGTGTGAGATACTAACACTTATACACGCTACTTCAATTATTGGCCTTACATACAGTTGTGGCGAAAAACATTAACATACGGAGCTGAGGACGGATGCCTAACGTTGAGCAGTTGGGAGAATCTGTTGTCTTTCTTGTGACAGCGGCAACAGTTCAAGTTTGAGATGGGACAGTTGGATCCAACCAGGGGTACATTTGCTAACTCTCATAAAGCTAAGGTAGATGAAATGAAGAAATGGGACTTGAGTCCGTTTTATCTGTTCAAGAGTCAAAACAAGTGTTCTTGATGGCTAAACACAACAAGGTACCTTGTGCTGAGTGTGGTTCAGCACAAACAAACAAGCAATGCTCGAACAAGATGTGCAAAAAAGGTTATGTGTTGACAAGTCTAGTTAAGAAATTAATGCAAATGCAAGGACCATGCCAAGGTGGCAAAGAAGGCGAGGGACGAGATTATGGTTGAACAGGAGATTCTAGTGGAAAAAAGGGTTGATTTTAATGTTACTAAGTAGATGAATGAATTTGATAAGTACGTTGTTTGAGTCACAACACTACTATTTTAAGAGTAACCAAGTTTGCATTGATTATGGCACACCCTAATGTACTGTCATACTACTGCTAGTCCAAACTGTAAGACCCAGGCATGCCATGACGCAGGTCAGGTCAGATCAGCCAATTCGGGGGATACAGGAACCCTAGTATCCTAGCCTGACCGCCAAGAGGAGGGTACAATGAGGCTTAGGGGGGTACACTTCGTGGCACCTCCCCCCTGTAATTAGGTAATGTTTTGGGAGGAAGAGTTGGGAAGAGCTACCTATTTCTCTTTTGCTCTCCATTACATAGTGCCCCCTCGGGGTTAATCAATCCCATCTAGCCTTGCTTGATGGGGGGTACAACCCTTGGGGTGTACTACTAGGGGATCAGCACAGGCCACATAGTTCGGCAAACCTACATATCGCGGCAGCAATAGTAAGGGTAGTGGGGGTACTCGTACCAGGCGCCACAAGGTAGGTAGGGGGGAACTTCGCGGCAGACCTCACACCTCAATCCTACCACTGCTAAAACCTCAAAGGCATTGCCCACCAGTCGGCAGCCATTGGCCTTTCCATTTAGCCAGCACTCCCGTAGTAGGACTGAGGGCACTTCCCCGATAGGCGCTGCCGCAGCTGCCGCTATCACCTATCGGGACATTTCCCTCAGCCCATACAGCTGCCACCAGATGCCTGCAGCTGCTTTGTGTCCCTGGCCCTCCGCCATCTCATGTAGCTAGTTCATTAAATTTACTAACCACATTCGTTAGCTTAGTACCATGGTCTTCATGGATTCTATCAACCACTTGTACAACTCATCCGACAACAATCACAAGTAGAGACTGAACCAACCAAAATCATAAAAGATCTCCCAAAACAACGACCCTTCTTTGATTTAGCCTTCCGAGTCGAACACTCCACTACCAAGCAAATGTGGAGATGCCCCTTAAGCCGCATAGGCTTTGACGTCACACTAATACACTCCAACATTTCCTCTTCTGACATCACAAAGACTGCGATTTATTAAACGACGATGAACCCAGCGCACTCCTACGTGATTTAGGAGAGAAAAAGAAATTCGAAAGACCCCACGGCGGCACAAACAACGTAACCGGAGTTACACTCACCGTAGATCAAGCTATAGGACAGATCATCGACAGTAATCAAGCATTAATCCCCATAGCCATTGGACCATTTGGAGAAATCGGCGAGCTCTTCATGCGATTCTTATACTTATACGGAACTGCACCTAGATCATTACCAAAAATATCATCTTCTAAACCCAACACACAACGAGCCCTCGACCTGGCCATTTCTAACAAAGTACCCTCTAACATACTCGGCCGCGCAAAAGACGTATGGTCTCATATAGAACATCTTGAGTTTTTTGATGGATCTTATCTCGCAGGCAACCCACAAATCTGGGCAGAACAACAGTTGGTGGGTCTTGCTTGTGTCACACAACTCGGACGACACATCTTGCGCTCCTACAGGAATACTACGTACAAAGACAACAACGACGACGAGGAATCCATTGCAGGTTCCATGCAGGCAATTGATACACTGCCATATCTATATGGGGAAACTGGAGAAAAACAATACTAGCTAAATTGGGGGGCAACGCCCACTAGATAGAGACATTAGGTATAACATCATAACGACCACTCACCACTCACACACAACCGGCATGAATGAATGACCCATGACCCCCATGATATGACCTGAACCCATTGTGCGATGACCACCACAATACCATATCAGCAGCAATCATCCAGCACATATCTCTGTTTTATCACCCTACTTCATCATTGGCAACGTATTTACTGGCTATCTTGCTACTTGGAACTCTTGCACTCTCACCAGCATATTACTCATTCGAGATTTATCTACATTTATATTTATTCATATATTTATTCTGAATCATGATGTCAGCCAGTGATTCAATATCTACATTCACAGCAAACACACGAAGACGGCATAACGTCGATATAGATACCATTCAATCTACATTACGGCATTGTCTCACGTGGGAAAGGACCTTGTTCATAGCGTTAAATGCACTGGTGGCCTCTATGCTATTGGTCGTATTCATGTACGGGCAAGAACAACGTGGTGATTCTATGGTGTCTGTTGTTGGGGGATCATCGTCTGTGAATGGAATCCGTTCGGATGAGAATAATATCGTCGTGCCGACGTATAACCATGATTTGGCTGTTGGAATTCAAGAGGAACGAAAGAGAAATTGTCAAATTATTTATGTACTGGGTGTGGAAGGTGAGAATGATGAGCTTGTCAAGTATTGTATAGGAGTATTTATATTGTTCTTTGCTTCAGTCCGTTTCTCTAATGACTCAATCTCATCCCATAACTTTCATAATAAAGGAGCCACCCATCACGGCTTTGCTCCCATTTTAGAATACCTAGCAAAAAGTCAAGTGGATCAAAGCAATACACCCTACGATGTTTTAATGTCCTCCCGGGCACTTAAATACGGACTCTTTGGATGGTACAAATCCCACGGCATCAGACTGGGATTCTCTCCCGGGAAAACACCACCCATTGACGATCCAGAGTTAGTCCAAAAGGTTCTGGCCGATATATGCCCGGCCGACGGACGACGTCACGTCATTGTCGAGGACAATAGCTTCCCCTGCGGCCAGGAAGATGATATCAGGAGTTATAGGGTTCACAGACAACACGACTGGTTACGAATGACACCGGAACAAATTGCCAATTCCGAATCGGGGAAGAATCAACCGACCAACTTGGACGTCTTCTACAGAGCCTACAGTCCGTTTGCCGATGTGAAATTCTTGGTATTGCATCGTCCCTTCTTAGAAACCATTGCCTCACACGCCAAATGGGATACGGGACCTATAATACATTCCAATATAATACGTGGATTTATGATTGTGCTGCGGCGGTTTTTGGATACACACGTTATTGACCCTATGACCAAACGACCGTTGTGGCATTTAATCTGTGTCGAGAAGCATTTTGCCAAATATTACAATTTCAATGATGTGGCGGTGGGAGAAGCGCGGAAGGCGATGATTCGTGATGTGGCCACATTCTTGGATTGGCCCGTGAAAGAATGTCCGCATTGCTTTGATTCGTGGCACGAGAGTACAAAAGATTACGAGGCTACCCTGGGAAATGAGAATTTGCGAGTGTTGCATGATCATATGAAGGAGATTGAGGGGACGTGGCCTCCTACACGTCAATGTAGAGTTTGAGCAAGAAAAGTAACATTTGGACATGATTAGAATATAAGTATTGAAGAGAAATCAAAATGCGAGTCAGTGCATATATGAGGGTTGTGTAGAGGACGGCAGTTCTAAGAACCATGAGGTATAGACCCTTTATAATCATGATACATGTTACATGTATTGTTCTGTGCTAACTGTGTTTGCACAATCGAATCTATTGATCCGTGTAGCGACAGCAGTATGGAAAGAGAACTACTGCCTAACGTCTAACTCTGTCAACTCGATTGCGCCTTCCAATCTCGAGTGGGTTTAGTGGCCGCGTGTTTGACTTTACCAATCCAACCAAAGATCGTTTGGACGGCTTGGATTCTTCATTGAATTTCTCGT